>JARKIC010000554.1:0-242516 GCA_029378375.1 Mycena olivaceomarginata | reverse complement strand
AAGTACGTGAAGATCACGGTGTTCAGCGCGCACCATTGCGGAAGCCAAGCGGTAATGGCTTCCTCTAATACATCGACCGAACCGCGCTCGCCCCATCGGTTGATGCTAGATTTCACGCGCCGGAAAGGGCACATCTACGACGACGCCAGAAGCTCGCCGATTTAATCCCACTGCAGCTCCACAAGCACCTCTTTGCGGTAAGTACCGACTGAGAACACGAGTTCTTCGAGGTGTGGGGCGCGCAATGCCCAGCGGATGATAGAGAGCAACGGTAGTGAATGGTCCCAAGCGATCGTATAGACGTCGAGATCGCAAATACAGAAGTACATGAAGTGCGAGAGTGCAACAATCAGCATTGCCGCATCGGCCATCAGCCGAAGTCGGCAACGCACTCTTCTCCCAACCATCATGGCAGATTCTTCGCTTTTCCAGCTCCCAGCTTTGGGCTCTCTCTTCTTGCGAACCGTTGGTGGGAACTTGAAGAAGCTTAAAAAATTCGCATGCCTAGCGCGCGGGACAAAGCACAACATTTTCGATTGGCGCCCTCAAAACTGGAGCATGGATTCAGTATCAACGCTATTACAGGCCAACTCTGTGACTTTCTCGGCGGGCCCCCACGGGCACCGAAGACCCACGACTTCCAAGCCCTGAGTTTTCCTGCTGGGCGAGCGCGCTTGTATTTAAAACACCACGACAATATCGATGTGCCGACCGAAATTGTGTGAAGTTCAATTGAAATTCTATGTTAAGCTCAGAGGCTCTGATACACGTTGCGCATTGCGCGTATACTCTCGAGATGTCTTTAAGATAGCCCCACTTCTCAGCCACGCTCCGCCCAATGGCATCGCTCCTGCTGCTCTCGCTTCACCTGCTTGTCCAAGCTGCATGGCGTTGGGTCATCCTCTCCGCTGTCCCGAAGAGCCAATCCTAGCGACCCGGATATCGACGACCGGACGCTTTTCAACATCATCAGCGGTGCTTAGCCACTGTATTCGCATGTACATGGGTTCAGTGCATCCGAACGTCCCTGGGCCCAACCAGGGCAAGTTGGCTCTCGCCGGGCGCAGGTTTTGCCTCATGCTGGTGGCCGTCATTACACCAGAATTGATGGCGGGGTTCGCGACCAGGCAGTTTCTGTGCTCGCTGGTTCTCAAAGAGTAGGCAGGTCATGTTCCTGATTCGCTAGATGCTCACTTTGCGATGCAGGATATGATGTGTCCCTACACATGGCTTTCTCTTCACTATGGGTGGATTTGTGTCGGCAAGCGGCCACCATCCTATAGTACGCGAAGAACAACTGCGTCGCCGCCCTGAATATCTACCGCTATTCGGAGCATCCGAGTCGAGGACATAAAGGACAAGAGCAAAGGAGACTCATGTCAAAGGGTGTTGTACTTCTTCAGGGACTGTGGTTCATACACAGTGCTTGGCCCGCGTCCAGCAGCACCTCCGCTGACCGGACTCGAAGTGGCAACTGGCGTTCCAATCCGTCAACATATTCATCTGGCTCTTTTGGTGGCACAAACCTCTTGACGTGGAACAGCCCATTCTCATTGGGTCCGCCATGAATTTTTGCTTGGACGGAGCAAAGACATCGTAGCCACCGGTTCCATGTGGGTGAAGTCACCAGTGGTCCAACGCCGTAGTTTGGGGGTATTATCCCGATTTCGACACCCTCACATACACATCGTTCCCTCGTTCTGGTCGGCACGCCGTCCTGACCAAGGCGATCTCCGCTTCCTCCCTATGTTCATCTTCCCAGGTCCTTGTCGGCACCATCTTCGGCACCGTCCACTGTGTGGCCTGGAACGCACCCTTCCCCTCCACAGAACTATTCATCTGGCGGTCCTGTTCCCTGGTGATTGCGGCAGCACCTTCGGGCGTGACGTTGTTGTTTATATGACTTTATTGGCGAGAAGATATTTGACGCCTATACTAGCGGAAAAACGGCTGTTGTAGCGGCGAACCGTGTCTTCGCCATCATTGCTACTGCGGCCTACATCACCGCACGCCTGGTTCTTGTCGCGCTTTCCCTCACGACATTGCGCGCTCTTCCGCCTGGTGCGTTCGTGGATGTGAACTGGAGCACGTATATCCCCCACTTCTAGATCTAAATATTTTCGAGCTTGGTAGCAATTCACCCATAACTATCGGACTCCCGAGTGATCACCTACTTTTAAATAAAATTATGACTGTCTGAAACCATTTCAGATGTCACTATCAGCGATCTGTGGCCGCCACCATCGCCACTTTGAATTCGACATCTGATTCTGGCGCTTATTTCGAAACGAAGTGCACTGCCGATGGCGCGCTCTTGTGTTACATGTACCCATGCAGACTGAATCAATTTCAGTGGCACAATAAGCAGTTTAAGAAGGCTTTGGGCCCGCCACTTAACTGTTCAGTAATTTTCTACTTTTTTCTGTTATTTCTTTTCCTCTTCGTAGTTAGACGTCCAGTTTGCACAACGCAAAACAGCCATCTGATGGCTCCAATGGAAACACTCTAGTGATTCTGAGTTTCGAGCCTCGTTCATTCTGATTTGTGGACTATCTTAGTGCTGAACGGCGCACGACCTCCCAAAAAAGAGCTGCCGATGGATGGGCTTGACCCAAATCTGTCAAACAAATGCGCCCCAAGGATTTCGGGACACACAACCGTATTGCCTGACTCCAGGGTGAATGTCGTTTTATAAGATTATTGAAAAGTGAAGACAGGGCCTCGATGCAGGTATGAGATGGATTATTCCACCTTCGCCCGGGAATTTTGCTTGCGCCGTTCCATTTCCTCCCTTGTCATCTGTGTACCGAGCAAGATGTCCCAATGCACAAAGAACGGTTGCGCAAAATTATATTTGAACCCGATTTTTTGATGGTGGATATCGTGATAATACGCGTTGTTCCGCGATACCATCTGCAACGGGTCGAACGGGAGCCGATACCCACAATGGTCGTCGACGGTCTTCAACGTTGCGATGGCGAAAAACAGCGCGGACTGGCGCGTGCTCATCCCGGACAGAGACTCGGCGATTACGGGGCCGAGAACATCAAGGAGGAAACTCTCTACGGGGTGGTTGTACAGCGCACCGAACGCGTACGGCGCGTCGAGACGGTGGTGCCAGGAATGGAAATGCCGGAACATGAATCTGTTCGTGTGCATCCACCGATGGAGGAAGTACTGCCAGGTGTCTCGAGCGTGACCATTGCAGCCAGAAGCTGGAGGAGCGGTATGCCCCACCAGTACAGAAAGTATGCGAGACGTGACGCGTTGTCCGAGCTGAGAATAACACCCAACTGCCGGGCAATGGATGTCCTCTTCGACGCGTGGTCGGGGACCCGGATGTGGGTCTGTCCAAGCAGCATATAACCCAGCACGGTTTGAGTGATTTGTTGGAAGATTACGGTCCAGAAGACGGCCGTGGGAGAGACACGAGTATTGCTAGACGCAATGGCGTCGGGAGAGCTGTGAATGTGGTAATACTCCAGCCCTTTCCAGTCGCGCGTGTCGAGGTAGTGGAAGAAGGTCGAGAGCAGCCAGTATGCTGCAATCGGAGCTGCGAGGGCGAGATGGTGATCTGGAACGCCGGCGAGGAGCGACGGCTCGGACGAATAATACCACGGTACGTCCTCTGTGCAGACGCCATCGAGATACGAAAAACACAAGGCACTCATGGCGCGCACGGTTGCCGCTTGAAAGAGCTTCGGTATACTGCGAGTTCATTATTCACGAGATATATCCGGGGAGATGGTCAACGCACGTCCTTCACAGGAAAATCAAGATAAATTCGGTGATAAGACGGGAAGGAAGCGTGTACGGCGAGAAACTGTGCACTGAGAAAATGTGAAGAGTTATGTGGGTCAAAAAAAAAAAAGGCAAGAACACCGATGTCAAGTTGCGGCGATCCGAGGCTCATCACGGCAGAGTTCGAATACTTTGAATAGTATTGAATGCGAGGCAATCAGATTCTGGAAGTCAAGATGTAGGCCGCAGATTGAGGATCCGTTCCGTCTGAAAAGTATGGAACCTGTTCGGATTCCAAAATCCATAATCCGGATTATGGATTTTGGAATCCGAACAGGCTCTTACTTCCAGCCGCCGCAACTGGTTCCTTGCATTGTAAGTCTTGAACTGCGATACTGTCCCGTTGACACAATTCGAGGTCACCATTGGCGGACGAAAAGTTGATGTCTCGGGAGGCCCCGGGAAGCCAGCCCAAGGTAACTCCGCCAAAAGTCGGTCAAATGGGCCTCAAACCCCCTAACTTTTTTGGATTTCCCAGCCCAGACCCCTAAGTCGGAGAAGGATAATATGTGTTATAACTTACGTAAATATCGTTTTTTCTTGGTTTTTTCTCGCTTTTTCGATTTTTTTTCCGCTGCGCCTGGGACCGCGATTTTCGGCCGCGTCCTCTTTTGCGAGAGTGCCATCCACTGTGGGCCTACTTGGTTCGTGTGATCAGACACTGGGATGCGACGTGAGTGATGAGGTTGGGAAGACGTTGGGGAACCATTTTTTTTGATGTGCAGCACTCTTCAGTTCTGTGGCAGTATACTTGGTAACAAATGTCTGGCTTCTTTGAAGTGTTGGACGCGGTCACTCGTTCGAACCTTCCCCTTCGAGTTTTTTTTTTGACCCCAGCTGGCCCTCAAACCCCCTAACTTGGAGTGGGTTTCCAAAATTTGGCCTCAAACCCCCTAATTCCGGAGTCAAAAATCGCAAATTTTCGCCCTGAAACCCCCTAACTTCGGAGTTACCCTTAGGTGAGCTTCTCTCCGGGGAAAGACATTTCTGTCACCTCGGCATCTCCCTTTTGATGCGGTTGATGCGACGGATTGGGTCTCGCTTAGAACTGGCTGTGGCCCACGTGCTCGGGTTACACCTCCGTCGGCCGAACATTTGCTAAATGAGCTCTTGGCAGATCCGTGGTCGCGACGTCGATCGTCGCTGCCGTACTTGCCGCCGTCTCGGTGATGGGCACCGCGGCGTGCACCATCAATTCGAAAATCAGCGACCTCCTCAAGAACCCGCCATCACCAGCCTACGCCATTGTCGTCCTCTGTCTGCTGCCTGCCCTTGTCTTTTGCACCGCCGCCGCCTGGAAGCGCCTTGTGCGTGCTGGTCTCGTCCCCACCATGGCGAATACACAGCCTATTGCCGGCTCCCAGGTGGCGGCCGCGTCGGATGAGGAAACCGTAATTTTCCCCGCCAAGGGGGGTGGGACTGAACAACGCACATTGTAATGATTTCAATCTTGAGCATTCACATTGATGTGATGGTTGACAATTATTAACTTACAGGAGCGGCAAACAAAAGGATGCCCTGAAGCAGATGTGCCTTGACTATGGGCTTTTGGTTGGCGGTAACAAGACCGTTCTTAAGACACGCCTCCGGGAATTTAGCGAGAAGTTTCGTAAAGATCCTGCTAGTTGGTGTGTGCGCTAAAATATCTCTTAAATTTCGGTCTAACACTCATTCCCAGTGATTTATCTCCCGTCAGCCCATTAAGTTAGACCTTCGCGAAAAAAGTGGGCCGTGGCCCAGGGGTGCTTCGCGAAGTTTCTGGGCACCTGCCCAGGGTCATGTGGGGCATCAGGCGGCCGTTTCGGCGGCTCCTGGACGCCATCAAAATGCATCAAACCATCATCTTGACGGTGCCGTTGCAGCCGAGCACTGTCCGCATCACGGCTGTCACACATGTGACCCCTGATCTCCTCCCACCACCACCGCCGCCCGCAGCGTTCTTGGATGTACCGCACTGTTGATGGCCAGCGACTGGACCACCAACCGCTTCCATTTCGGCATCTAATCCGCGCTCCAATAAGCTGTTTCTGCTCTGTACCGTCCTCCTCATCACCAGCAGCCCCCGCACCCTGCATGCGCTCCCCGCCGTTTCATGCGCTCCACAGCGCAGTCCTTCCTTCCATATGCGCAGCGACCAATCGGAATTGTATTCCAACTGCCGGATATATGAATAACGCCGCCGATGCCCTGTTTTTACCCCTCCCGCCATTTTTCATCCTGCTCACTGCTGCGCCCGCTTCGCGCCATTCCCGTTGCTGCACGACTCCGCTGTGTTATATGATCATCCACCAAAGTAATTTTACGGCTCCTGAGCTGCCCAGCCCTTTTTGAGCTTTTTTTTAACACTTCTGCAGATTTTACCCACCACACACGCTTCCACGGCCGACAATTCTCTTCCAGCCATCGCGCTCCCTGCCATGAGCGCTCACGGCCTCCTCCCTTCCCGCTATCTGCACACGCCTCCCTCGGCCGTATCCGCTCAGCCCGCCCAATGCACCCCTGCTCGCATGCAGTCCCGGTCGTCCTGTTTCCTCCACCGCTGTACCTCGCCCACGTGCACCTAAGCGCACCCTCGCTTGCATCCCGCTCATGCTGCCACTGCGTGCTCGTCCCGACTGCGCCCCATAGCGTTCCTGCTGTCACCTGTAGCGCTCCGCTGCCCGCGCTTGCTTCGCCTGGCTCGTTCGCCCCTGCACACACATCCCCAGCCCGTATTCGCTCAGCGCGTGCCTGTCTATGGCGTACAGCTGCAACGACTCCGCTCCTCGCCTGCACTGTGCGTACGCATCCCGCTCACGATGCTCTGCGGGCACCCACGCCCACGGGCATCCTTGCCCTACATCTTGCTGGCCCACCGTGCGCACTGTTGTAGGCTCGTGCCGCTCGGCTCACCCCCGCGCTCGCCCTCGTCTCGGTGACAGCATCCCTGTCTGCGCCACAGTCCGCGCACTCACGTCGCTCGCATACCTCGACCCCCCATATGCGCCCCTTGCTCGCACTCCACCCGTTCATCTTTGTCGCGCTGATGCCCCGCCTCCTTTACCCATTGGTGCACTTGTGGGCCTGCAACTGCCCCCCCATGCTCAGCACCACATCCGGCGACTGTGCGCTCATATGCACGCAGCACCCCGTCCGCTGTATGTGCTGGTACACTCCGCACTCCGGACTGCACCCCGCTTACTTGCACCGGCATCCCCACGCCTACATCCCACTTGCATGCCTGCGGCATGCCGCGGAGCTCGTACGTCCATATAGAGTGATCGCTGCTCTCCCCGTACATCGTGCTCGTGCCCGCATGCCTGCTCCTGCCCACGTCCCCTCCGGGCATTTCGCATGCTTCCCCTTCAGTCGTGCGCACGCGGCGGGTCTGCAGCCCTCGCGCAGTTCACGTTGCGAGTCAAATTGGGTGGGGATACAATGCTTCAAGACCGTGATTCAACACCTGTAATTAGAAAATCAATAAAGACATGTTATAAAATTGTTGTACGCACCTCAGGTGCACGAATGAACTGCTTTCTCGGAGTCGGCGCCTAAGTTTGGGCACAAGCGCCCAAATTGATGGAGCGTTCTCATTGGTGCGGCGCCCCGGACCGCGCTCGGACTTCTCCGAAACAAAGAAAACATTGAAGCTCTTGCGCTCATCTCCTTCGATTCCGTCTGATCTTCCACTTCGGAAGGTAGTAGTATTACATATCCATCATATTCACGATCCAGCAAAAATTATCAAGCACAGAATATATATTTCACGCACAAGTTGAACCTCCGCCAAAATTTCGACTCTCAACCAAACTTCGTTCACGGAGGTGCGCAAAGGAAGCTAAAAATGGTCTAAAATGCCCATGGGATGCATACAGACTATATAAACAACATTTGTCAAAATTGCGTTAGGTTTTGAAGCTGGGCAAGAAATATCTTGGGTTGAGGTGTCGGAACCCAAGCTAAAGTGTTTCGCACCTGGATTCATTGCACCAGTGGTGAGTCTGTGATCCATTTTTTTCAATGTTTGACTCGAGCTCCAGGGTCTCAAATACCCCAGGTCTTTCGACTATTTTGGATACATACAACCTTTTCCTTCGCTTCCAGCACATAATGAACGATACCTGAGTGTTCTATGTTCCGGAAATAGTCGAACATGGTGATTTTTGTGAAAAATAAAAGTTTCAAAATCATCTCAGATCATTCATAGGATTGTATATACGGTATCGAAAACCCAAAACCCAGATACGACGACCCTAACACCACAGGCTCTCGGAATAAGTGAGTTAGTCCCATCTAACTGGCTGAATCATGATGTACAGCGAGGGAATATGCCCCATGAATTTTTTTTCAAGGTCCTAAACACATACCGTGGTCTTATTTTCTGATATTTCAATGCCGGAGCTCAACGTTGGTGGCAAACTCTTTGTTTTATCTTCAACTGCCTTTTGCATGAAATCACGGCCAATAAAATGGCTAAAGTGTTGATTTCTTTCCTAAAAAAACCGAACATGCTCGTAGATTAGATACCGGTAGGTTTTGGGGCACATAGCAAGCTGTGCAGACGAAATTCGCAAATATGGTCGTGGGACATGTTCAACTTTCCAAATGCGGACGCGATTCCTGTCAATCAGCGGCGGTGCCGCATCTTTTTCTCTCCTCCCACCACTACCTCTGGCCGCAATCTCGCCCCAACCTCGCCGCTCTTGCGCGAAAGCTTCCATGGCCTTTCACACTACTTCAATGTGCACTCGCCTGGGGCTTCATTTTCACCAAATCCTTCCCAATAACGTCAAGGAAAGCCCGCGTCCCATGCTGAGCTGGCACGACAACAGGATCTTCGATTCTCATTGCCTGATCTATCTCTTGGATCTTCGAACGCGCAGCTATCGAAAGAAGCTGGCTAGGTGCCTGGAATATCATTATTACCTGTGCGTTGTGTTCTCTTTCTCGTTTTAAATCCAGAGCACGGCTGTGAACAAATTTTGGGCACGGAGAGATACCTATGACCCGTAGATAGCTCTGCTCGCCGTGGGGTCGGCCATGCTCGCCATCGGGACCCCCGCAAATGTCGTGCATTTTGCGGAGACCGAATTTGTGCCCCGTGCCACCATCTACCACTTTCTTCATGCAATGGCTTCTCCCCCTCGTTGTTTTTCCCCTTACCTACTTCTTCCTCTCTTCATATTCCGAGTTCTAATCATTTCATTTGTTACAGGCTCAAGCTAGTGGAGTCTTACTGGCAGTGTGTCGTGCACCAAGTGGGTGAACGCTATGGGCATCCCGTGGCTGCCAGCACAACATCTCGGCAACAGAGTATCGGTGGGCCAGTGGCGCGTGCGCGCCTGATTTCGGCTGGTGTTTGGGTGTGTCACCCGTCTGGAAGAAATTGTGTGTTGCTGATGCAAAAATACCTGCGCGCACGGGAAGCAGGGCCCTTGCGGGGCCAGGGCATGTTCTGTACGACCTCCATGGACCCTCTGCACCCGTGTTACCGCATGCGCCCCCTCCACTCGTCCGCAATCACCCTGATGCACCAGCCCCTAATCCACAAATACCAACGCGCACGGCTAGCATAGACGTTGTACGGGTGCGGGCAGGCTGCACGGCATATGCCCCCCCTCCCTCCCTTTTGCTGCACGACCCGGCGCCGCCCCCACCCTCGCAATCGCGCCCGCTGTAGCGCGCGCGCACGTGCACCGAATCCAGCCTCGAGCCAGCGCCTGCCCCAGAGGGAGAGGAGGCTGCGCAAAAGGTCTCCGCACCCCCTGCGCCCGTGCTTCGGTACGCTCCCGCCGTGCCGCGCCGCGCTCCCATCGCCCCTGCAGTGGGCTGGCGGTGCTCCCAATGAATTGCTGCGTGTACGGCTGGCAGGGCCCTTGCGTGCAGGCAGCCTTCTCACGGAATCCCCACATCTTCTGCCCCTGTTCTACAGTACCCGCCCGCCGCAGCAGGCTGCCGGTGTGCCCCGATTCCCGAAATTGCGGTGTACGCAACCAGCCTGGGCCGTACGCGACATGGAAAGGAGCCATACGCGACATGGAAGGGAGCCATACGAGCTTTGCGCCCCATTGTGCTGTGGTACGCACTCGCTGTAAATGGGGGTCACGGAATGGGGATCAGGGCCCGATCATTGGGCCGGAATGGGCAGCGGGCACGCGCGGCTGGGAGCTCGGGGTGGGCAGGGTGTGCGCGATGGGAAGGGGGGAGTGTTGGATATCCCATGGATATGGGCTGGATCACGGCCGAGGGTGCAGAGGGCGTGGCGGCATGCCCGTATTCATTTCCTCTTAAATTACTTTTATATCTCTTTTAGGCAATATTTACCGAGTTGCCGGCCAGTCCGATTTACGCGGAATGGTCGCCGTGCGGCTTTCGAGGCAAGCACTGATCGCTGCGGCGGTGCCGGAATGCCGCCCATAAGCCTCCAGCACAAACACGACCCGTTGGCTACCCTTTAAGGGTTGCCCAAAAACTTCGCGAAGCGCCTGTGGGCTATATACCGGACATTTCGTGAAAAAGTGGCCTACTGAGGTGCTCCCGTCAAACGGCGTTCACACAAGGGTCCTCGCGAGGGTCCCAAAAAGTCTCAACCGAAACAGTCGGCCAACCGAAGAGCAGCAATAATTGACACAGAACGTGTCACTGAGCGATCCAAAGACACCCGGACTTCCGATGAGATGAAGGACCTCTTACTTTGGGTGTGTATATTCCCAGCAACGTCTGCATTGTCTTAATCTTCTCAAATTTATGTAGGCGGATCGTACTTTGGCCAGGCTTCCTTACAAGCTTCCTGTTACGATCATGCACTTTCCGGCCGTTTACGGCCTTTCCGGTTACGGTTACGGCCATTACGGTCCAACCAACTTTCCGATGCTCCGGTTAGTTCCGTTGACGCACAACCTTTGGGGTTTTCGCAATGAAGGTCTTCTGAGTGTTCCCCAAATCAAACATATGACTTATGCAACTATGCTTCTCTCTTATTGTACTTATTGTTCTTATTGTCTTTTATACTTCTTCCGCATTAGACTTATCTCCGTATTTAGTATAAATACGTATTATGTTCTACTGTATCTTTAGTTGAAAATTAACGTGCTTTGCCTCCGCATTGCTCCGTGGTCTGACTTCTGCTATCCTCTTCGTCGAGCCAAGTTAGTTGGTGTACCCGATCTCCTACGTGGTATCACTTACGGCCCTATCCTCTTTCCGGCCTTTACGTCTTTCCGGCCTTCCGTCCTTCCGGCCTTTTCCGACACGGATATAACACTTCCGAAAGCCGAATCAATGATTCATCCTCAGGCGTCTTCGGGCGTAAGTTTTTCGCTTTTTCGATGCAATCTGTATTGCTGCTGAATTTCACACAGGGTGGTCCTTCGGATGACAGTAGCCTACTTAATCGGATGAAGACGTTCGAAGCTCAGCTTGCATCGCAGCTGCATCCGGGATTCAACAATTTCCTTCCGGAACAACCTCGGATTGGGCTGCCGCCTCAACGGCATTCCCAATGTATCCCATACCTCCGCCGACTACGTTGTGTACGATCATAGTCCCGACATCTTACAAATGTCTTCCATGACTACGAAACGGTCAGTAATCTCATCTTGCGCAGACTGGAAACTCATTCCCTTTCACTGTTTCCGAGGTCCCGTAGACAGACCCTGTTTACGTGAGGCTACGTCAGTCTACATCAGTTTACTACGTAAACTGAGTGTGTCTATCCCACGTAGACTATTTTTGGTCTACGTGGGTCTATCGTCGGTCTACATCTGTCTACCCCGGGTAGACTATGTGTGTCTACCACTGTCCCTACTCCCAGGGACTCCCTGCCGCCCTCTGCCGCCTCCTGGTGTCTCGATTGTGCTCAGGCACTAAACACTATTCGCCCGACGCCGTGGCGCATTCCGTAAGGCAGGGTAAGGTGTGATGCCCGTGATGTGGCAGCTGTCAGGGCGTGCTCGGCGCAGTCTTTGCGAACGTCGAGCCAACCTCCGTAGGTATAGTAGTAGGTAGTCATGTTTATAATGTGAAGTAGTGTGGCTTCATGAGAAAAATTAACTGACCAAGAATGCAAATTTTTACTGACCCACCGTGTCATGTCAGCTCAGATTACTCGGAACTGCCACATCACGGGCATCACCGCCTTACGTTGCCTTACGGAATGTGCCACGGCGTTGGCATTTAGTTGGCATTTAGTGCTCGACACAGTTCCGCAAACAAGACTGAGAAACCAACCCGCCAGCAAGGGGTGTAGACCATGTAGACAAGGTACATCTAGCTCAAAGTCTGTCTACATCTGTCTACGGGGGTAGACTAACCCTTGGTCTACGGACCCTCGGAACGCAGTGTTTCAGCAAAATCCCTTGTTTAATATGCCTCTGACCCGAGCAACGCCAACTGGTCCCATGCACCAGATTATCGAAATTTATACATCCCTCAGCCATTCAATGGCAGGTTGCCAGCACCAGCGACCTTCCCAAGCCCGCCACCAAACTTGGTCACTCCTTCCATATCCGCTTCTGGCTCGTGTATTCCCAGACACACCGCCGTCCAATATTTTGACCCGTTCAGTAAAACTTGGCAACGGCATTGTCATTAGCAGAACCATCGTCGAAATCAAGCAAATTTCAGTCCCGGCTACCTCTTTCGCCGAAGATATTGACCGGCTTAATCAAATGTGGGATGATACGTCCCACATACTGGAAGGGTGACTCAGTTGTTGAGATTGACGCAAATCCCATCGCTCTGGTCCACTGGCCGGAGTTTTTCAAGAAAGGTGGCTGTGGTCTGCGCACAAGTCAAATTGGACTGAGTGGAAGGTGAGTCAATAGTCTACTTTGTCTCGGACTCAACTCATTATTGTGATAGTTTCTTGTTGAGCGTTACCGCCAGGGAACTCCCGAGGATTTCTGGGTGCATTTAAATCGAAGGATGGTGGTAAGATGTCCTATACTGCAATTTGCGGTGCGCTCCGGAACGAGCGCAAGAAGTCAGACCAGAGTCTTGCAGATCAGGCGAGGCTGGAGTACGGTGAAGAATTCGAGTCCAAATTCAGCTATCGGTGCAGCAAGACCAACTGTCGGGTGGTCATGACGAAGGCCAGTTCCATCGCAAAAGAGTACAAACGCCTCAAAGGTCTTTAATTAGTTTAACTTGTTTCGTTTGAAACTTCTATTTCTACGTACATCCTTATATCCAAAATACAATCACATTCGCAATTAAATTGTTTTAAGAAAGTTAAGGAATATACATATGAGCCAGGCTAGATTAACGGCCGCACGCGCAGGTTCTACCACAAGCAGGGCATCTCTGTTTATTGGCTGGTTCGGGTTCAAAAAATTCTCCCGTAGTTCAGTAGGATCATCATTCCATCCAATCAAGTACTTGACGATTGTCAAGTTCGAAAACTCCATACTCCATCCCCCACTCGCAAATGCGCCGGAGGCTCCATCGGCGATCAGACGCAAAGTACTACTGGCAACCCCCCGCGAAATGAGTGAGTGCCGTATGGATAGGGATCAAGGCCGATGTCCAGCAGGTTGTTGCGGAACATCTCCAGCTCATATGGTCAGAATAACTAGTTAAACCCTGGCCATGCCCACGGGCTCAATGCATTATCTGTGGCAACTCTATATATGGAAAGCCCACAGGATAACAGGTTAACTGTCGGCGGGCCTAATGTGTTATCTTGTGGACGTTGCCGTATACAATGTCCACTCGAAAGGTTTCATCAAGAAGGAGGAGGATTTATTCACTGATAAACCACACCCTGATGCGGCCGTTTTCATTGTTGCTTGGATCATGGATAGGTAAGGTCGCGAACACCAAGATGACTGCCTTCACTGATTTGGGATACAGTTGTGATGACGTTGGTTTAGACGGAACACCCAAGGACCCAAGTATTCCAAGAGGCTCGTACAGCCATGCTCAGAACTGCGCGCCGCTGCGACGTATGGATTTGGGCGTCTTCATGGCCTCGGATCTCTTCCTTGGCAGAGGATGAAGTCAGCGGGAAAATATGGCAATCCATCAGTTTCGGAGACGGTTTCGCGTTACATGATAACACTCAGGAAGAAGAAGGTATTTACTGGCTTTCTTTTCGGTTATGATTTACTGATCTTGGTAAAGGTTCGGCCGGAGAAGTGGCTACTAGTGCACGCGCTTTACTCCGGTTTGTTTCCTTCCCTTTCTTTCCACGGTATTTAGTTCATGATATTACAGGAGATTCTTTGGAAGCTCTACCATCACAACAATCGACCCGAGGTTGCAGACATCAAACCCGTTACTCGCCGCAACCGCAATGCTCCAGTCGATATTGACCAATGGGTGGTGGCCGCAGTCGCCGGATGCTTCACGCTGTTTTATGTTTTGCCTTTTTATGTCTACTCCGCTTTGACGAGGCTTTGAAGATCCGCTGCAAGATATACGTCGGATCAGCGACACTTCATTGAATTGAACTTGCCATTTCGAAAGACAAGCCAGTATGGAGGTACAGTTATTGCGTGCAATGTCGTCTCATTTAAGCTAATTAATGTCCACAGAAATCAAGCCTTTCGTTCTCCATCAGATGCCCGAGGATCAGGCACATTTGTGTCCAGTGAGGGCTCTGACGACTTGCTCGCTTGCTCGAGAATCACCAAGGGATATTTGTTCCCAACCATAACTATTCGTGACCAGATTGGGGATTCGAGCCGACCCATGGTAGGTGACATTCAATAAACCCGACCCAACTGGATTTTTTACGCTGTATAGAAGTCGGAAAAATTCCTGGAGATGCAGCTCATATGGTCAGAATAACTCATTAAACCCTTGGCCGTGCCCACGGGCCAATGCGTTTTTGTGGCAACTCTATATATGGAAGCCCACAGGATAACAGGTTAACTGTCGGCGGGCCTAATGTGTTATCTTGTGGACGTTGCCGTATACAAAAAAAAAGGATGCCCAAAGAGTGGATTCCTGAGACCTTTAGCTACCAGAAGCGGCAGGAGCGGCAGAGGGCATTACCTTTACACCATGAGAGCTATAACAGGGTAGTACTCTGTCTCAGCTAGGCTAAGCCTAGGCTTAGCCTACCTGGGGCTGCTTATACCCACCTCTAGGGCAGGGAAGCTGCCCTAAGTCTTTGAAAACAGTTTTTCACTATTTATTATGTGTTTTGGAGTGTTTCAAAACCCTAACCAACCCTAACACCCAACCAAAATAAATAAATATACCTAGGACCAAGGCACTAACCTCCACCCTACCCTCTAACCTGAACATAAATGATGACAAACTGTTTCAAAGATTAGGGCAGCTTCCCTGCCCTAGAGGTGGGTATAAGCAGCCCCAGGTAGCTAAGCCTAGGCTTAGCCTAGCTGAGACAGAGTACTACCCTGTATAGCTCTCATGGTGTAAAGGTAATGCCCTCTGCCGCTCCTGCCGCTTCTGGTAGCTAAAGGTCTCAGGTTCAATCCACTCTTTGGGCATCCTTTTTTTGTATACGGCAACGTCCACAAGATAACACATTAGGCCCGCCGACAGTTAACCTGTTATCCTGTGGGCTTTCCATATATAGAGTTGCCACAAATAACGCATTGAGCCCGTGGGCACGGCCAAGGGTTTAATGAGTTATTCTGACCATATGAGCTGCATCTCCAGGAATTTTTCCGACTTCTATACAGCGTAAAAAATCCAGTTGGTCGGGTTTTGAATGTCACCTACCATGGGTCGGCTCGAATCCCCAATCTGGTCACGAATAGTTATGGTTGGGAACAAATATCCCTTGGTGATTCTCGAGCAAGTGAGCCAAGTCGTCAGAGCCCTCACTGGACACAAATGTGCCTGATCCTCGGGCATCTGATGGAGAACGAAAGGCTTGATTTCTGCGGACATTAATTAGCTTAAATGAGACGACATTGCACGCAATAACTGTACCTCCATACTGGCTTGTCTTTCGAAATGGCAAGTTCAATTCAAATGAAGTGTCGCTGATCCAACGTATATATTGCAGCTGGATCTTCAAAGCCTCGTCAAAGCGGAGTAGACATAAAAGGCAATAACATAAACAGCGTGAAGCATCCGGCGACTGTGGCCACCACCCCATTGGTCAATATCGACTGGAGCCTTGCGGTTGAAGCGAGTAACGGGTTTGATGTCTGCAACCTCGGGTCGATTGTTGTGATGGTAGAGCTTCCAAAGAATCTCCTGTAATATCATGAACTAAATACCGTGGAAAGAAAGGGAAGGAAACAAACCGGAGTAATAGCGCGTGCACTAGTAGCCACTTCTCCGGCACGAACCTTTACCAAGATCAGTAAAACATAACTGAAAAGAAAGCCAGTAAATACCTTCTTCTTCCTGAGTGTTATCATGTAACGCGAAACCGTCTCCGAAACCGATGGATTGCCTATCATTTTCCCGCTGACTTCACTCCTCTGCCAAGGAAGAGATCCGAGGCCATGAAGACGCCCAAATCCATATGTCGCAGCGGCGCGCAGTTTCTGAGCATGGCTGTACGAGCCTCTTGGAATACTTGGGTCCTTGGGTGTTCCGTCTAAACCAACGTCATCACAACTGTATCCCAAATCAGTGAAGGCAGTCATCTTGGCATTCGCGACCTTACCTATCCATGATCCAAGCAACAATGAAAACGGCCGCATCAGGGTGTGGTTTATCAGTGAATAAATCCTCCTCCTTCTTGATGAAACCTTTCGAGTGGACAAACTTTTCGCAAAGTTTAATATTCCTACCGTCAAGGTCAAATAGTTGTTACGTCCCATTTTTATGAGTTCATTTACCTTTTATACTCTGCATCAGTGCCATCCACAACTCCCTTCGATGCCTCGGTAATGACAGCACGCATGAGGGTTAAGTCGGGCATCTTGGTGTCACCGTCTTCATCCTCGCCGTCACCGTCTTCGTCCTTGCCATCACCTGACTCGGACTCAGAGTCAGCAGGCTCTTTCTCATCGTATTCCAGCACAGGCAGGTCTTGTAAATCAAGTGTTTCCTTCTCACCCTCGATGTCGTCGTCGATTTCGTCCTGAGCAGGAGCATCCGGGCTGGCTTTGCCAGGATCTTCCACAGCACAAGGGTCAAGCGCATGGAGTATCCCGGCGTATTGAGGCTCATTGAGAAAGCTCATGGTGGAGAGGCGAAGCGAGGATGGATATTAGGAGAGAAAAAACAACGGTCTTATATACCCTACGTGATGTCTCAATATTCTCCTTCCGAGTCTGTGATCAGTTCCAGCACCTCCTGCCCCTGATAGGTAACACTTATAGCAGTATACCGCTTTTCGGGGCCAGCAGGCGACACTGAAAAGGAGAATTGGTAAGGTATAATACGCGAAAAATGAATCATACCATTGGTTTGCCTTGAAGACGTGCTTTCATGCTTGTTGAAGGTGGAGTGTGTCCTACGATCTGGGAAAACGAGTATCAGCAATAGTGGACCTCACTAAGAAATGGGAGACAAACCAGGAAGCTGGGGCGGACTAGAGCCCCTTACGATTGGTCTGGCCACCGTATTTGTGTTCTGTGCAGGGGTTTTTCCCTTTCGAGTTGCGGAAGTACCTAAAACAAATGAGTTTGGAACACAGCCTCGAGGTTAGGAATTCAAAATTGTACCTTGGGCGTAGATATAGTCAAGAACAAGGCCAGGGTACACACGGTCGACCATCGACTGTGGTACCCATGCTCTGACTTGTGGCAATTTTGTTGCAAGCCATGCAGCGACGGCGATCTGGGCTCCAAGAGCAGGGTCGTGCCTGCAGGTGATGGCATTCAAAGCATGTGTTATTAGACTGGGGTCGACAGAGAGAACGAGGTGAAGTTCTGCAAGATGCCCCGTGGATTGATGACTGCGACGGCTGACAACTTTCTTGATGATTGATGGTGGCTGCACTTCAGACGGCAGACCGTCACTAGCCAAGGCCCGTTGCACTAGCTCTTGGATGACCAAACCCACAAAAAGGTTGTTAGCGAAATGCGCCAGGATTCCCAGGCTGTCACCCCATGTAAAATGATCCTCCGCAAAGCAGGCCAGGATATCGAGACGCGGGGGTCGAAACACTAGGCCGGTTGTGGTATATGCCAGGTCCGATATGAGCGGGTGGAGATATAGATTGATTACATCGAGGTCGGGAAAATCTGATGGAATTTTTGCGGCCAACTGCCTATATCGATGCGGTAGATGGCCTGACGAGTTTGTCAATAGCTCGGCGTGTGACAGCTCACACCACGTTTCCAGAAAACTGAGTGAGTCAGCTCGAGATTGGTGGTGAAGGCCGCGCACAAGGTGTTTACCAAGGCCAGCACGTGCAAGCGCGATTGCAGTGGTGATTCCACAATTTTCTAATCCATCCTGAAAGGAATCAGTACGTAATGAATCGAAGGAATGGTTAGAACTAACAGAATAGTCACCCCCAGCAAGGATGGTGATCAATACCAAGTCTTCACGCTATAAGCCAAGGACAGTAGAGATGTCGAAGGAGGAGTAACGCGAAGCTTCGTAGTTTTCATTATCCTCAGAGCGGCTACAAAGCCATCTCGTTAAACTGGAACGGAATTTAGTGAGGATAGAGAACTTACATGCGTAAGACAACACTTGCTCCAAATACAAAGGAGTCTGAGTCATCGGTCAGAACGGCATCTACCCAGCCTGTGGTAGACATCACAGAGAGCTCCACCTCTGCCTCGCCGGGAGCATAAGAAAGTACCTGAGGCTGAGACAAAGCTGGAGAAATTTAAACATACCACTATCCACATAAACCCAAAACCGTCCAGCATTTGTTGAAATGGCTGTACTAACCAATGATCATTGCCCTTGACCAGTTTGCCGCGCTTCAGACTGGGATGCCCGGGGCCATCGAAAACAAATACAGGAATGAATGGGAGCCTGAAAAGACGGCTAGCAACGGGAGAAAAGGGCCACAAGCTCAGGACTCTTGGTGCTTCCATGCCGATAGAGTGTCTGATAGATCCACCCACTGATGGGGACTTGTCAGGAGAGCCGTTGAAGGGAAGGTATATGCTCATACCTAGCATCGATGCCCACTCTGTAACCACGAGCCTCAGTTGAGTTCCCCACAAAACCGGTCATCACAGCTAGATGTGGCAGGGAAACTTTCTCCGCAATCGCTTGTAGTTCCTACAACCATTGTCAGATGCCGATGGGTTTGCGAGAACGAGGCAAGCACCTTCCACAGATCTGGAATATCCATGGTTGAGGGAAAGGAGGTGCTGGCTGTGATCAAGTCGATCGAGTCTCCGAAAATCCCAATAAGGAAATAGTCGGGACTCGGCGTCGACAGTGACACTGTGTACAGTCGGCTAGGGTTCGGTGGCAGTGCGTCCACGTTGAGGAACCAGGAGGCCGATGTGCAGGGGCTGTGTGCAGGTGTCGAAATAAATAATCAGTATAGTGTTGAGAAAAGAAAGAAAGAGGGAGGACACACCACCTCGTTGCTCTGCACATATGCGCTCAGCTCTGCGACGTTCAGACTCGGGGGTAGGGCACTACTCGCGCCACTCGCCCTCAAACTCGGTGCACTGCCCCGTCTCAGACTCGGGGCACTAGGTGTACTTCCCCCTGACGCGCGCCTGCGCAGACTCGGTGTCCACACGCGCAGCCCAAAGAGCCCACCATCGTCCAGCGGGAGCACTTCGGTGCGCATCTGCAGCTCCTCATCGCTCGTGGCTTTTTGGAAGCCTCCTTGCTTCAGCGACGCGCCCCGCGTTGGCGTGCGCTCCTTCCAGAGGGCGACAATATTGTCACTGGGGGCAAAAGCCAACGCACCTGGATTCCAGGTGCCTCCGAGGCATGTGGTCCGAAGGCTAAAATTTGGAATACAAAAGGCCTACAAAGGTCCTTAGGTCAACAAAGAACAGACAAAGGAGGGACAAAGGACAGGCAAGATTTGCTGGGTGGTGAAAATCCTGCCTGCCCTTTGTCTCACCTTTGTTAATTCTTTGTCCACCCAAGGACCTTTATCAGTCTTTTGTCTACCAGTTAACGACCTGTGGAGAACATGCCCCGGAGGCACCTGGAATCCAGGTGCATTGGGGTTTGCCCCCGGTGTGTGGACGGAGGCAAGGGGTGAGCATGGGGAGCCTTGTGCAGGGGGGCGGAGGGATGCGGGGGGTGTGTGCGTGCCACTCGCGGTGGAGTACGTGTTGGTGTTGGTCGGCATGAAGGTCCTTGTGTATGTGTTGGTGTTGCTTGTCGTGTGCGTTGTGGTAGTCCCGGTCTGCGAGTACGTGTTGCTGGGGGTGAAGGTGTCGGTGTGGGTGTAGGCGTTGGTGTTGCTTGGGATGACGCTGCACGTGAACGTGTTGCTTGGGATGATGCTGCATGTGAACGTGTCGCTGGGAGTGACGCTGCACGTGAATGTCTCGCTCCTTGTGAACATGTTGCTCCGCATCGGACTCATCGGCGGCTCGCCCAATAGCGTGCTCACAGATGGTCTGGGGCGGCTCGGACTGGTGACATGTGCACCCTTTGTCCGTGATGCTGGCCTCGACCCAAAGGTACTGTGGAATCCCTGTGGATAGGAATCAGACGGCAGAGACAAGGACACTGCACGCGTCAAAGTCGGGGTGCTGGCCCGACTCAAAGACGGCTATGAGTTCAGTGGCACAACCCAGAGGAGGCAAGCCTGGTTTGGTTGAAGCGTGACTTTGGAGAGAAGGGAGCGGGTGATGCGCGATGGAGGACGGCCGTGATTCTTCAGTGCGCTCTGTGATTCTGCTGAGGCGGGTGGTGGGTGGTTGGAGTGGCGGGGGCGAGCCAAAAGACGGGAGAGATCCAAAAGAGGGAGAGCCGATGTAGGAGGAGCACGCACGCACGTTGAGGAATCAGAGGAGGCCGATGTGCGGTGGCTGCAGGTGTATATTAGCATAATTAATTAGTTGAAGAAGGTATGGGACACCCACCGCCTTGTTGCTCGCAGAGGTGTATGTAGAGCAGTGAGGTATAACTAGGTGCCCTGTGACGACGATAACACCCGCAACGACGACGCTGCTGGCTCACGTGCTGTCCCTGACGCCCTCGGATACGGAGACGGTGTCCCCGTGTGCGAGCAGCAACACGCTGCCGTTCCCCCCCACCGATCTTGTACAAATTTGCCGTCAACACAGTTCCCGAATCGGGTCGGTTGCACCTTGGGACTGACAACATGACATGTACTACGCCAAGTAGCTTGTCGAAAAAATCGATGCAGGCTCGCATTACAGGACATGGCACTGGGCGGGGAGTGAGTGCCTGAACGTGTGGAAGAGCCGGACAGTTTGCGTGAAGAATTATCCGACGACATCCAGACTAGCCACCAATGTCTAAAAAAAATTAAGAAATGTGTTATGGCGCCGGCTGACAGCACGCACTGAAGGAGGGGGGATTATACATGTGAGATAGTATTAACGCTGAAACAAAAAAGAGTCAGAACTGGAAGAACGCGTCGGTGACGGGGTGCATGGAGGATTGGCAGCAAGTTTCCCAGTTTAAAAATGTTGCGGGTTTGCCACAACTGCAGGGACACCCTCGAGTCTGTTGGGACGACATATAACATGTACACATATTGGAGAGAAAGAGACGTGTCGACGTACATGGACAACAAGGAGGCCACAACAAGAACGACTCAGTCGGGCGAAGGAAAGACGTCTCGCCCAACTGATCCAGCGTGTCGTGCAGCGCGATAGAGCCAACGGTGATGGCGCGAGGATGGATGTACAACTTGATGGACAAGTTGTACGTCCCACCGGCCCCAGCTGCGCAGGCTCAATAGCGTGTGTGCAAGCGGCATCAGATGCGCTGAATGGGCGCACGGGAACTACAATGTTTTGAATTCGATGTAGTATCACGGCCTATTTCAAGGTCAGTTTACAGGATCTGCAACATATATCTGAGCGCACCAACCGAAAATACGTCCTAATCAAAACAAAAAAAACATGTCCTAACCTGTGACGATGTTCACATGTTATGCGTCAGGTGCCTGGGGACAGTGGTGTTGCCAATTTCGTGTTGCAGCTGATGTAAACGACATGGAGCGCAGGGAGCTGCGACAACGAAGCCACAGTACGGGAGCTACAAGTCGTAAAAATGGAATTGCCGCGTGTCTCGATGGATAAACGTGTCCTGGCGCTGTGGGTGTAGGTGCCGGTGCCGGTTTGTCGATTTGACCAACAGCCAGCGCGAAGCTGGCTGAATCGGCGTGTACGTCCTCGTGAATGCATTGTGCCCGCACAACAACTGACACCTGATCAGTTGCTTATCCTCGCATATACGAGAACACTAATGCACTTTGCTCGTGCACGCGTCGGGGAGCGCGCAAGGAGGAAAGGCAATGAGTCACGTTGATCATCACATGTTTCCCGAATCCGAATCCCGCATAGCTACTTGAGCTGTTTGTGCCTCACACATCTTTTATCGTGAAAACATGTCTTTTATCTTGCTATCTTGCAGCCCATGTTGTAGTATAATTGTGCAATATCCTGAGACCACTCGGGGGCTGTATTACAAAATATGCTGAGAGTTGTCAGGTGTGGGAAAATGGCCAGAAAGAGGTACTGCCCAAAAAATTAGCCACAGCAAAGATTGAACTTGTGACCTTCTGGTTGCATAATCAGGCAGAGTCTTTACCACTACACCAAAAGGGCTATACTACAAAAATGTTTGTCCCAGCTAGGGTAAGCCCAGGCTTACCCTACCTGGGGCTGCTGATACCCACACCTAGGGCAGGCAAGCTGCCCTAGGTCTTCAAAATTTGTTTGTCACTGCTTATTATGTGTTCCGGGGTGTTAAAAACCCTAACCAGCCCTAACCAACCCTAACCCCTAACCAAAATATATAAATATACCTAGGAGAAAGGCACTAACCCCTAACCCAAACCTCTAACCCAAACCCTAACTACCCTAACCACTAACCAGGCCCTATGCGGGCTGTACAGGGTGAGTACAAGGCTTATTAGGTGTTTGCCCGATGGTTCTACCCCTGTGGTAGAAGTTGTTCTTATAGCCCTGGTGGTGTAGTGGTTAAAGTAATGGTCTATTTATTCTAGATCAGGTAAAGGCTTTTGGTTCAATCCCCGCTATTGACTTTTGCTTTGCATTTCCCAGCTTTCCCATGCTGGACAACTCTCGAGATATTTTGTAATACGGCCCCTGAGACTTGTCGGGATATTTCGTAAAGGTACTACAACCAGGGGTGCGCTTCAGCATGTTCATCGCCTGAAGTGGGAACGGCGACTTCCCCGGCAGTATGTCGTCGACTCTGTTGAAGGCCGGAACTCCTTGCACATCCCGTTGGACTTGCAGTCCATCGAGACTGCCGCTCGGATGTCAGTGAAGGCTCTGGTCGACTGCGGAGCGACTGGAAACTTCATCGACTCGGAGTATGTGATCTCCTGCAACCTTCCGGTCCGGCGACTTTCGCAGCCCATCCCCATTCTCAACGTGGATGGCAGTCCGAACCAAGCAGGTGGCATCACCGGTGTAGTCGATATGGTGGTTGACTACAAAGGGCACTCCGAGCGTATCCAACTCGCTGTAACCTGACTCGGGAAGCAGCACGTCATCCTCGGTTACTCCTGGCTCCAGAAACACAATCCGGAGATCGACTGGGAGACCAAGGAAGTTCGCATGACGCGCTGTCCAACCGGATGCCGCACCTGCCGGGAGGAGTTGCGGGCTGTCCGGAGGAATGAGAAGCTTGCCGCCTTGATCCTCTGACAACTGTGGGAAGGTCCGACTCCGTCTATCTGTGCCGTCGACTGGGAGGAGTGGCACGGAGACGACGGGTATGACCCAGCCGACAATGACGACTTGCCTGAGCTGTGTCCGGACTCGGAGGACGATGATGACGAAGAGGACGACCTCAAAGAGGGTGATTGCATTCTGTACCTGTGTTCACCCCCATCGAGGAGATTCGCGCTGGCAGCACCATCTCGCAGCGCCTTGCAGAGGCATACACCCGGAACTCTGCGCCCGCCGGAACTGATGTTCCACCCTGGGCTGTGGACTTCTCGGACATCTTCAACAAGGAATCCTTCGACTCCTTGCCAGAGAAGCAAGTGTGGGACCACGCCATCGAACTCGTCCCGGATGCGAAGCTGGCCAACTGCAATGTCTACCCGATCTCCCCGCGCGAGCAGAAGGAGCTCGATGCCTTCATTGCGGAGGGGTTGAGTACCGGCCGCATCCGTCCATCCAAGTCACCAATGGCATCTCCGGTCTTCTTCATTGAGAAGAAGGATGGAGCCCTCTAGTTCGTCCAGGACTACTGGGCACTCAACGCAATGACTGTGAAAAACCGGTACCCGCTCCTTCTGATCAACGATCTTATTAACCATTTGAAGGGAGCCCGGTTCTTTACAAAACTCGACGTCCGGTGGGGTTTCAACAACATCCGGATCCGGGAAGATGACGAATTGAAGGCCGCATTCCGTACGAACTGGGGGCTCTTTGAGCTGCTGGTGATGTACTTCGGCCTTACCAACTCCCCGGCTATGTTCCAGACGATGATGAATGACATTTTACATGATTTCATCCTTTCTGGAGACATGATGGTCTACCTGGACGACATCCTCATCGCACATTCCGACCTTGCCCGTCACTGTGAAATTGTCCAGGAGGTGCTCTGGTGACTTCGCGAACACCGTCTTTTCCTCCGTCTGGAGAAGTGCGCGTTTGAGAAGTTAATGATTGAGTACCTTGGCGTCATCATCTCTCACAACCACGTTGAGATGGACCCCGTCAAGGGTGCCGGTGTTGCCTCGTGGCCCGAGCCCCGAGAACAAGAAGGACGTGCAGCAATTTCTCAGCTTCACGAACTTCTACCTGAGGTTTATCCGGGCATTCTCGGACATCGCCCAGCTGCTTTTCGACCTGACAAAGAAGGGCGTGGCCTGGACATGGACCGCTGCCTCGGCCACCGCGTTCCAAGCCCTCAAGGACAGCGATGACCACAGAGCCCATCCTGGTCCTTCCCGACGAGTCCCGGCTGTACCGACTGGAGGCAGACAGCTCCGACCGGGCGACCAGAGCAGTTCTATCGCAACAGGGGACTGATGGAAAGTGGCGCCCCGTCGCCTTCTACTCCAAGAGCTTGAATGACATCCAACGGAACTACGTGATCCACGACAAGGAGATGCTTGTGATTGTCCGAGCCCTAGAGGAGTGGCGACACTTCCTCGGAGGCGCGCAGCACCCGGTCGAGATCTGGACGGACCACAAGAACCTGGAGTACTTCCAGAAGTCGCAGAAGCTGAATCGGCGGCAGGCCAGATGGTCCCTGTACCTGTCGCAATTCGACTTCGCCCTGTTCTATCAGCCCGGACACCTCATGGGCCGTCCAGATGCGCTCTCGTGTCATCCGGACCACAGAGCTGGTTCAGAGAACTCAGACGTTATGCTCCTTCGGCCGGAGCTCTTCTGGATTCGTGCCATGGAGGGGATTGCAGTTGACGGACCCAAAATTCCTCTCCTGCACGATGTCCGGAAGGTGTTTGCGACCGAGCCAGAGCTCGAGGACCCTGTGGCACTTGTCGCCCAGGAGCTCCTCAAGAACCGGAAGGCTCCTTCCCCCCGCCTGGCCGAATGGCAGATCTCGGACAGACTCCTCCTGTTTTACGACAAGATTGTTGTGCCGCAGAATAAAGACCTCCGTCACCGGATTATGGAGCAGCACCACGACACACGGGTCACCGGACACGCTGGCTGCTTCAAGACATTGGAGTTGATCTCCCAGAACTACTGGTGGCCCCAGTTGTCCTGCCAAATCGGCCAGTATGTTGGAACCTGCGATGCGTGCAACCGGACGAAGGCGCTCTGGCGACTTCCCCATAGTGAGCTTCATCCAACCGAGATTCCGGACAAGCGCTGGGACACCGTCTCCGTGGACTTCATTGTGGAGCTTCCGGAGGCCCACAGGTTCGATGCGGTCATGGTTGTGGTTGATGTCCTCGGTAAGCGGGCCCACTTCAACGAGTTCCACACCAGCCTCAGTGCTGTCGGGGCTGCCCGTCTGTACTACCGGAATGTCTGGAGGCACCACGGAACCCCCCGGAAGTACATTTCTGATTGTCGTCCGCAGTTCATCGCCGAGTTCACTCGCCGTCCCGTGGCACCTCATTGGTATTGAACCCGCTACCTCCACCACTTACCACCCGCAGACCAACGGTCAGACCGAACACGTCAACCAGGAGCTCGAACAGTTCATTCGTATCTTCACGAGCTACAAACAGGATGACTGGGATGAGCTCCTGCCGGCAGCTGAGTTCGCTTACAACAACCACATCCACTCCTCGACGCAGCAG
This sequence comes from Mycena olivaceomarginata, assembly GCA_029378375.1. Taxonomy (NCBI): domain Eukaryota; kingdom Fungi; phylum Basidiomycota; class Agaricomycetes; order Agaricales; family Mycenaceae; genus Mycena; species Mycena olivaceomarginata. The sequence continues at coordinate 216,454 of JARKIC010000554.1, read as the reverse complement.
GTACCGTTCATGACGGACACCGGCCGCCTCCCTCGGATGGGTTTTGAGCCGAACGGTAGGAGCTCCGCTGACGAGTCCGTTAACAAGTTCTGCGACCGGATTGCCGCTGGAGTCTCTGAAGCCAAGGCTGCCCTCATCAAAGCCAAAGACGAGTTCAAGCTGTACTACAATCGCCAGCGCATGCCCACGCCAGAGATCAAAGTAGGTGACCGGGTCTGGGTGGATGCCTCTGACATCAAAACGACGTGTCCGTCACCCAAGTTCTCAGACAAACGGCTCGGGCCCTTCAAGGTCGTGAAGGTTGTGGGCAATGGTGCGTACAAGCTCAAGCTTCCGCCACATTACTCCCAGCTCCACCTGGTCTTTCCGGTCATTAAGCTCAAGCTTGCGAAGCCAGACCCCTTTCCCAGATGCCCCCAGCACGACAAACCACTGCCCGTCCTCTGGATAGACAGAGACGAAAGGTGGGAGGTCGACGAGATCCTCGAAGCGCGAGTCCGATACGGCAGCCTCTGGTACATGGTGCGCTGGAAGGGTTACGGTCCGGAGCACAATAAATGGGTAAAGCACTCTGATGTCTGCACCAAGGATGCCATTGACACCTACTACCGCTGTTACCCCCAACACCCCCCGCCGGATTGCCTCGGCCACCTTTGACTCGCTGTCCTTCCGGAGACGCGATAGGACCATCTGATTCATACGTCGGGATGCCGTATTCCAAGGGGGGGGGTGATGTCAGGGGAACCCCCGCTCCACACACCTTTCTGGCCCTTCTGGCTATTCCTCCGGCCTCCGCTCCGGTTTTCGTTCTGGCATTCCCTCTGGCTATCGCCCCTGACCTTCTGCCCGCCCATTCTCGTTGGCACGTGCTATGTGATTGGGCCCGGGATCATTGTAGATACCTCCAGACATGTGCTACTGGGTAGTTACTAATTAGTATATAAGGTTTCACCTAGCGTGGGAATCCTCATCCTTTCTTCTCTTCGGATTCCCCCGCTAGGTGCATAGTATTCCCGCTCCTGTATTATAGTACCCATATTTATACTTTGGATTCCCCTGCTAGTTTCCGCGCCCCGTGCCGAGCTTAAAGTTGCCCTTACAGTAGTGTCTGTCTATGAGAGACTAGTTTGACGCACCTTCTGCCTGCATCCAGTGTCCTTTCGCATCAGTGTCGGTTGAACTTTGAAATTCAGCTCTTGTACGTTACCCAGACCTTAAGCCGGCTTCAAGTCATTCTCTCCCCTCCCGTAGGGTACATTCATGGAGCATGGTGCTGGTACACTTGACAATATATGTTAGTTTCTTCCATGGTCACACTGATCTAACCATCCCTCACTTAGACCTAAAGTTGTACCTAACAGCGTGAAAATCCGGAAATGAGTCGGCCAAGACACATGTTCATGAATGAATAAATATATAAATATTGGAACATAGATAGGTACATGTACAGACGGGGAGACCCATGAATGTAAGCCAGTAATCCTAATTTGAAACATGTTTCAATGAAAGCATTCGGGTCTTATACCTCCCAGATTTTTCCGAAACTGCAGGGCAAGTTGTGAGGGCAAAACATGCAGGACTGGATCCCATCACTAACTTTGATGGACCGGTTATGCCCGGTATGTCTTTTGAATACCATCCCCCTGCCTGGTCCCTTAGATTTTTCACGTGGTGGAAAAATAGGAATATGCCAACTGATCCCAAAGGGTTCCGGGGCCAAGGAGAAAGAGAAGGGCAATTGTCAAAAAGCAAAGTGATGGGAACACATTATGGCATATCTCATAAGCACATCAAATCCAAATCTAAATCCGCTGACGGAGTAACCCTAATAGGTGTCAGCAACAGCCTCTGGGTCGGCTAAACAGCGAGTAACCTGGCGAGAACCCCAACCAGGATAAACCCAATAGACGCTAGTAGCTAGTGTGTTCCCCAAGCAGTAGGACCAACTGTACGGCATCCTCTCTAGGAGGCCATATGTCGTAGGTTGGGATGCGAGGCAGAACCCAGAATGAGTCGAAGAGGGTGTGGTATCCACTCAGGTATACAACCCGGGGCGTGGATACAACCCGTAGTACAATGTGGTGGAAGTGGGCCAGGGTGGAGACAATGCCTATGTCAAGCCAAGGTAGAAGCCTGAGATTAGACGACATAGAATCTACTGTACATGGAGATTCTACTGAGCTTATATAGGCTTCTTAATAAATTAAAGTGATTGCGGTCAATCGCGATCAGTTCCTGTACTGCAGCATTAAGGAGTGTTAATGCTGATACTGTTAGACTCCTTTGTGTCTGTTTCCGTGGTGTTAGAGGACTTAGGAGACCCGACTTTCGGGTTTCCTAATCCTGAGTGTCATCGTATCCAGTGGTTCAAACCCCGATTGGTTTGCAACCAGTCATGTACTTCGTGTATGCTTCTGTGTCATCCATGGTGCGTCCAGGGACTAGGATCTGTCTGTACGGGTTCCTAGTCCCTGATGTCTTCTGTATCCTGTGGCGTAGACTCCCCGAGTCTGCAGCTTTTAGAATCCGTGGTTGGGTTTCAACCATGAAAAGGTCACGTGGTGGCGTCATGAGAGTCCCGTGCTGCTAAGACGCATCTGTATCCAAACAGACGCGTCGCATGAAAAAGTAGAACCCGGGTGATTCATGACAGACAATAGGAGAGCACCTTGGATGAGTTATAATAGTAAACCATTGTATTTGAGGTTCTTTTCAATAGAGAAGCACCTTTATCCAGAGACTACTCATATACAAGATGTGCAGGCTGTAATACTAAGCAATGATGAGTAACCGGAAGCCTAACCGAGGCCATTTAACCGGCCGAGGTGCCAATTATCATAAAGAACAAGCGGCTGCTCGGCTGCTTTGCAGCCTCGCATCCCCTTCCTCTGGTGTAAACTGGAACTGTAACAGAGATGAATTGTGCCTGCAAAATCTAATCAAAATAAATTCAACTCAGGGACTGAGCATTCAAGACAACCCATTTTACTGGAATTGCCGAGGCTGCACACGTTGAGTGATGATGGGATTTTACGCAGCCGCGGCAGGCATGGCATGAGTGGAAACAGAGAGCTCGACAAAAAAGGTTAGAGCTGATGGCGGAGTTTAAAAAGGCTTCGGACACCCGTAATTTTAAAAAGAGGGTGAGTGTTGTATTCAATCGCGTAAGGGAGAAGGTTCGTAACACTGAGCTCCGACTCCAACTTCAACACCCTATGTACAAAATTTTAATGCCAACCTCCCCTTGCTAAGACCCATACCTTAGGGTAGCGGGAATTTCAGGGAGGATTGACAAGGTAGCTATAGACCGAAGATAGCCATCCAGTTAAGAGTCTAAAGGCCATTCGAATGAAACCGGAGGCAAAAAGTGCGAGCATCAGAGATGAAACTAGCCATTTTGTCCCCTTCAACAATAAAGTGTCCCCGTGGTACCACGAGTGTGGAAGGATGTTCACTTTCCAAAGATGGTCGGACAGAATCCTTTAGCAATAGATATAACCCTCACCATGGGACAAGCAAAATATTACGAGAGTCAGTCCCATGAGGAGGAGTCCAACGGGATTCCGAACGGACCAATCCGAGGCGTGGAAAAAGCCGCGTGGAAAACGCAGCAATGCAGCATGGGAAAACCGCGGGAAAAACTGTTTGCTTGGCAGGTTGCGTAACTTCCGCTGTGCGATTCGGCGCACGATCACCAAAGCGATGGGAGAGCAAATTATGACGAACAAAATCGAATGTTTGCCGAGGAACCTACCCCATACGTCGAGGCCAGCGTCTCCAATTGCGATCCAGATTATCATGGCCCCTACGACAAGACAATCAAATGTGCATATACAGCTTTGCTAGATCTCGGCGTGAGGCTGGGCTTACCCGAGAAGAGTCCCAAGATTGCAAGGTCCACAAATACAGCGAACACGACTCCAGACAGATCACATGAAAAGAACCAACGTGAATGGCCAGCAGTTGGATTTTCGAAGAAGGAGACCCAGTATGAGCTTCACGAACATGAGTATTGGGTCGGGTGTGGGAGCTATGGACGTACATTAACGTCCAGACAACACCGACAATCCAGTCTGTCGTGGTGGGTCCAATTGACTGTCCCTGGTAGGTGGTTATGGCTTTGTATCCACCGAGTCCCAGAATAAGTGCGCTGTTAAGGACTCTCCAGGGAGTGATTGTCGTGTGGGGTTTCTGTCCAACTGAATGTACATTCGCCTCCAGCGTTACAACACGTTGCTGAAGCAACTCCTGCGTTCGGTCCAGTGCTGTAATACGTTGAAGGAGAGCCATCGGAGGCAAATCCGTCAATTCATGCCTCTGTCTCGCTTTCGCCTGACCGTCCTTGATCTCTGGTGAAACGTGCATCTCGCTGTCAACTATATCTTGCTCCTCTATTTCCGTTGAACAGGTCCTATCTCTCCGAAGAATCTCCCCCCCGCGTGGGGCTCTGCCAATAGCACAAGAAGGAAGGTTTAGACGAAAAATGCCAACTCAAGTGAAATACCTCACCCCTCGCTGGATCCCGATACGGCAAGGTGTAATCCGCTTCGTGAGGGATTCCTCGTATCGGTAGGGGCCCCTTGGCTTTCTGTCCTTATGTCCTTTAGCTCCGCAGAGGTGGAAATGGGCAGGCAACGATGGAAGAAGTTTTGCTCCACATTCTGCTCCAATGTTGCAATAAGTTCTTGCAACGACTTCTGATTTTGTTCCAACGCTGCAATACGCCGATGAAGAGCCACTGGCGAAAGATCTGTCAATTCGTGCGTTTGATTCTCTCCCATTCGGCCCTGCTCCATTTCCGCTAAACCAGGCGTATCCATCCGACGAGGCGGACCATTGAAAAGAGCACGGCTGAGTCCTGTGTTTGTTGCACTAGACCCCTGACGCGATCGAGCTTCGAGGCTACTGGTATAACTTTCAGAGGATGATCCCTACCGAGATAGTGTACAGCGAAGAAAATATCTCACCCGTCGTTGGACCCAGACGTCGCATGATCATCCGCCGCTTCCACAAGATTATTTGTATCGGTCAGTAACCCTTGACTTCGGGTGCGTATATCGTTCGGCGCAGAGGTGGACATAGCAGGCGATGACAAGTCGATCCGGGCTGTGGCCCCAGCCGCTCTTAATATTCGGGCTGACACAGCCCGGCGGCGCAAACCGGTGTCAACTCCGACAGCTCTTGTTGCAAGCACCAGGAAAAAGCACAGCTTGTCCGAATCTCACTGTGGGAAGGTGAAGGGAATAGGGCTACTGACACGTACCTCAGATTTGAATTTGGGAGGAACGACACTGGGGGCAAGGCTCATGGGCGTGGGTTCATGGTAGTTGATGGGCACAGCACCGACACTTGCCTTGGCACTTGCTGATCTCACACGCAATCTCTTTGTGTTATTTTTGTTTGTTTCCCGGCTCACAACTGGTGTTCCTCCGAACAATCCGATGTTTCAGGGGCCCCAAAAATGTTTCTAAAACTAGAAGTATCAGCAACATAATAATTGTCCGCCACCTGTAACTGAAATGAAAGAAAGAAAAAAAAAACGGAGTGCTGAAATAGTTCCTTAAATGGAACGTTCTGGGCACAGTTTCTGATCTGATACGGTACGTGCTCTGCACATAACCCCGCAACCAAACCCTCCCTCGTCCTGTCTTATTCTGTGCAATTTATGCCTTTACATTTTTATTTCTGTACCTACCATGCAGTTGAGAAAGCCGGGTTACAGTTCTGAACACTGTGTCAATATCTCCTGTGGTTTCACCCTCTTGCTTGAGCTTTTCAGTGGAGATCCAAAAGCTCTGTCCCAGGGACTTCTTAAAAATGGATGTACAATCCAAGTCCTGATAAACAACACATACACTGGTTGAAAGTTTAAGATGCAACAGTACTTCTCCAGCATTCAGCAGTAAGCTAAAAGACAGGTAGGGATAGAGGTGGTATTCCAAAGAACCGCAGGGTGCATACCTTGAACAATAATTCCCCGATTCAACTTGTACACGACTTACTTTCATTCCCGTGACCTATCAAGTTCGTCAGTGTTCTGTGCTTGCCAAAAAAAAATGAATTGGCATGCCGGAAAGGTGTTTAGAGAACTCAGAAAGCTCACATTTTTATTCGCAGCCACTGGTATATGTAGGAGAAAGCAACTGGAAGAAATTGGTAGCTCCGGCAGTGTTGTGCACGTCACTGACTAGTCAGTGACTAGTCACAAGGCCGATGAAGTCGGGTCAGTCAGGTCACCGAAGCGACCTGACTTCGTGACCCGAATGTTATGGCTGAAGACCGCGCCGATCCCACACGTGTCTTGTGGCAACTGCGAGAAAAGCGACTCGGCTAGGCGGTTCGTAAGGCAATTTGTAAGGCGATGCAAGTCAGGTCACTCATGTGGCCCAACGACTAGTCACTGACTAGTCGCCGACTTGCAAAATCGACTAGTCATTTTTGGTCGCCGACCCGACAACACTGAGCTCCGGGGTCGGCGGCCCGGTCATGTGACTGCTGGGTCAGGTCCGGTCGCGGGTCGGGTCGCCCGACCCGACCCTCCCATGCCTTGCCCTGCGACCAATGTCTGCAACTCCGCTGGCGATGTGTGCCGGACTGCCGATGCGGATCAAGTGTTCGTGGAGTGTCATTTGCCTTGCACCGATGATCGCCAGGGTATGCCGCGCTGCAGGGCGGTGTGCCGACCATTGAATGGAAGTGCCGAACTTCGGGCCGCACTTGATGGATACCGAACTGTGTTGATATTCGAATTGGTTGTGAATGAGTTAAGACACACCTTGGTCGAGTTGGGTGCGGGGTTGGAGTTGAAGGTTGGTGGATCGAGAAAGTGAAGCTGGAGACCTGCAGTTGGAGAGCTGAGAAGTCAATTCTGAGTGAATGAAAGCACAGAGAGAGATAACACTGACACCTGAGACTGGGTGGACCATTTGACTTCGAAGGTAAGACTGGACCAAGGAAGAGAACACAAGTCGGTGTGAGTAGATTCGTATGGTGGTTGGACCCGGGTCCGTTTAAAGATTGATGGCCTGAACGAAAAGAAATGCGGGACCTTTTATACCTCGAGAATCTTTGGTGAGTCTACGTGGCCCCAGTGGTGTCACAATATATCATATAATTATGCTGCGCCGTGGGCAGCAGCAACTGCGACAAACTGCGATTAACTGTGCCTGTCAAGAAAACTGTGTGTAAGGTCAGCAGTTGAGCTGCATGATGTGCTTCGCCATCCCGTGGTGTTCTGCGGCAAAGTTTGCGCTGTGGATGGGGATAGCACTCGAGACAAACCGCCTCTGCCCCTGATCCTTTTTGGGAAGAGCACCGCCCCCTGCCGACGGCTTCCTTGTGGAGCTTGAAACCAAAGCCAAGCTGAGGCGCATGCCAAACCAGTGTCGTCCCTCTCTTCCACCAACCGCAACACCCCCCTACGATACCCTCGATGGACGTCAAGGGTGTTCCCTGCCCGGAACACCCGCTTCGCTTCCTCCCTGCTCCCTGCAAGTCACCAGTGCCAATCTAGTGTTAACCATGGCAAGTGCTACCCTGTGGTACGTTATCGAAGCATTTCATCCACCTCGCCCACTGCTAAATGCTTTTTCTAGTGCTTTAGCGAGGTCCATGGCCCCAGATACCCCATCGAGCTTCCCGCCACCTTAAACCGCAAGCGCCAGCACGCCACAACCCCGATGAGCCGTTCCACAACCCCAACAAGCAGGTGCCGAACCAAGAGAATCAAGTGTGAGTGCATGTACTCCTCCGACGACAACCTGGAGGCCAGCGAAGTGACGTGCCTCTTACACCCACCTCCTGCCACCGTCCCACGCCTGGCCTGCCTTGATGGCTGTCACATACAACTCACTGTGCCACTTCTTCAGTCCATTGCCGCCGCCCGTCGCCTCCAGCTCGCGGCCCCCACCTCATCATTGTTACACATCGTGTGACCTCATTCCTCTCTCTTCCCTCATACGCCATCTCTGTACCGCAACATCTCTGTACTGCAACATCTATCCCTCCTCTTCCTCCTATCAACGGCACTGCCCTCAATGACACCACCTACTAGCGCACTGCCAGCTGTCCACATGACATCGACAATGCTGCCCTTGACAGTGCCTCCAACGGGCCGCCCCTGTACATGCCGAGCTGCCGCACAGCCCAAATGATACAAGTATACCTCAGTGCTGTCCTCTGGCGCTGACTTACGGACCACTTGTCATGCTCATGGGTCACAATTTCTCTTTTTACATACTGCCCGAGTACAAGTAATTCATCCTATAGCTTTGTATTCATCATATAGTCTTGTATTCTATACATCTTGTAGCCTTAGCTTATACTGGAATACATCCAATATCAAATATTGGGGACTTGGACGCTTTCAGCCTCGTTTGGCACATCACGGCAGGTTTTGCCTTGCCGAAACCTCGCCGAACATCGCTTTCCCAATCTGGAAAGCCGGTGGAGGCGGTTTGTAACCAACTGGGGATAGCTGTGCAGCCAAATGTGGCAATAAGTGAAGACTCACGGACGAGTGGAGAGGGAAAAGACAAAGGAGATAAACCTACATGGAGTAATTGCGCCGCCGAGAAGCCATTTCGTTAAAGAACGGTTAATATATGGCCTACAAATATGGGCTATTCTGCATCCAGGAACATTTTCTCAAGTACTAGACACTCTCTTATTTTTCTCCAATTTTTTCAGGCAAGTCTTAACTGACACCAGAGGCAAAGACTGACACATATGAAAACAATATGTGTAGATCTTTGCCCCTGGTGTGATTTTGTGCCTCGGCCGAAGTTTGATCCATGAATCACGTGGCACTTGCAAGCCAGAACGGCTTGTTCTAGTGAGTGCATTAGACTTCATATTTAAAAATTCTGAAGTGGTATAATATTTTAACCACAGCAGAAGACATCATCCCCCAAAAAGTCTCGTCAAAATCGATGTTTCCCATGCAGCAGAAAGAAAATTGGAATATGATTACCTAAAATTATATAATAAGCTTTTACTGTGATCCAACCCCCACGGTAGACAGCCCTGGGCAATGGGCTGTGTAACAAGATATCAGAAGAGATCCGGCTTCCTAAAGCCTGCGTCTCGGTAGGCGGAAGCTGCATCAATGTGAGGATGATTATCCCGCGAGTGAATTAACCCACGGGGAGACTGACTAACATCTCTTGTTGTCCCCCTCATAAAGAAGCGGGCAGGAATGCCGTTCCCTCACCTGGTGTCTTCTCCTTTCCTCTCTATTAACCATCTTTCTCCTTCGCTCCATCACCCTTTTTTGCAACGCCTCTTCGACTATGTTTAACAAAGTCGCACTCTTCTTTTACACCTTGGTCGCATCCAGCGTCCTCGCGGGTGAGTGCACCTCCCTCATTCTGTGCAGATGAACCTCAGACAACTCGTTCGGAATGCACAGCTCCGATCCCCGATAACGACATCTTTCAGCAGTGCCTCGATGCAGGAGGCGACGACTTCACGTGTGTCCAAGATGCAACAAGGATTTCATCACCTCGAACCTCGCAGACCTGAAGTCGATCGCCACTGGGATCCAGGAATGGACGGCTACGGCGATGGAAGCTGTAGGTGAGCTGTAAATTTCATTCCACCCAGGTGGGTTTGCCTGATGATGTAGTCGTGCAACGTGCTTGTTCGATTAGGGCTTGTAAGGGCCTTCCCTTCCGTTTCGGCCTGGCTGTTTTTTAGTGTATCGGATTTCAAATTTTTCTAGGAAATCTTCAAGGAGAAAAGCTGCGTGGCCTCTGGCTTCGTTTGGCGATCGCAACCTCCTTTGATTTTCGAACTTGGTCAGCAGGTCCGATATGCTGCGTATCCTGGGAGGGTTGGAATGGCGATGTGCCGCCAATGATATTGATACTTGTGTGTGTGTCAGTTCAGCGTTGGATTCAAGTTGGCGATAGCTTCGGTCACTCCTCAGTCTCGTCAATATTTTGGAACTTTGACGACTGTCCCGGGGACCCGATCTTTGGTTTCAGAATCACAAGTCGCCATGGGCCATCAAGAAGCACTGATTCAATGTACTGCTGCCGACTGATATTGTGCCGTTGTTCAACCCGGTGACGAGTACTGCTCCCGAGTCGGAGCTGCATTTCAATCTCGGTCCTTTCCACTGCAAGACCAGACATGGCTTGCCAAATGGTAAATGCTCTCAAATCCGGATATTTCAGGTGTCTCAAGGTACTGAAAGACGGTGACGCAGGGGTGATGCCCGTTTTCGAGTTTGTGCTCACGAATAGTTGCTGCTCCCTGCTATCCTAGTCTTGGCAGAAGCACACCGTAGGTAGAGACTTGCTTCTCAAGTACGGTGAACGGCTCCCGCAGATGCCACATATATCACACGGACGACCCGACCAATTTGTTCCTTACCCTACGATGCCCCACCAGCCTACTGCTACAGAACTTCATATTCAGATCATCACAAGCGGTTTGGCTGCTGCAGTAACACTCCTCGACGAGCTTAATGATGCATTTGGGCCTCCATTCATTCAACCCATCTCAAAGACCATTCTGCTCCTGATTGACGTCACTCAGGTGAGAACTTGTGATGGTATGCACTCCTCAGCTTCTAGCTAACCCGATGAATATCATAGAATGCGAAAAGAAATAAAAATGAATGTGCTCGGCTCATGGAGAACATTCACCAAACTCTGTACGCGATAATCAACCTTCATCTCAAATCCGAAACAGTCGGGTCCCTGGCTCCTGTGATGCTCAATAATCTGGCAAACTTCATGGGGTGAGTTTGGTTCTTTAAGATAGACTTAGATATATCAGATAAAATTCCAGAACACTCCACAAGATATATACATTTGTTGAAGCCCAACAAGACGGCAACAAGCTTAAGCACTTGTTCCATCATAACGAGATGAATAACCTACTCAGAGACTGGATCATGCAATGGAGGTCTTTGGGGTGCAGCTGATATTGTTACTTTGGAGCAGATAATTAACCAGAGATAAATAGATCATCAATGGAGTCACAACATTCAATGATATTGGGAATATCCAACAGACAGCCAAGCTCATTCATGAGCAATTGCTCCAGTTGATTCAAGCAATTTCTGATACCAGTACAATCTCAAATGAATCGTTGGTATGTACACCGTGGATTTCGAGTGTACTACTAAATTTGAGAATCAGGTATATATAGGTGCCAATGAGTCAAAAAACAGGTAAACCCCAGTGTTGTCATCCAATCCTGCCCTGAAGATTTGTTCAAGTTCCAATTCATTTTCAATGCTGCCCTCAAAGCCCAAGATCTTCCATGGTCGTGATTTGGAAGTGGAAAGCCCTATGAAGATTCTCATGGCACACTCACCGAGAATAGCCATTCTTGGAGGAGGAGGAATAGGCAGAGCAAGTCTCGCAAGAGGAGTGCTCCACCACACGGACACTTTTGCCAAATTTGACCACCGGTTTTTTGTCAGTGCAGAATCTGCAACAACCAGTGTCGAACTTGCTGCACTTGTTGGACTACATCTTGGGTTGGATCCTAGCCAGAATCTCACAAAACCTGTTGTGCAGTATTTCTCAAGAAAGCCCTCTTCTCTACTGATCCTGGACAACATGGAAACAGTGTGGGAACCACTTCACTCTCGGAATGGGACTGAAGAATTACTTTCCCTTCTTACTGAGGTGGAACATCTTGCCTTGGTGGTATGCCTGCATGCATTCAAATTTTGTCTTGCTCACATTTACCAGATCACAATGCATGGGGCTGAATGGCCAGCCAAAGTTTGCTGGACTCATCCATTTCTATCCCCCTTGCAACCACTGTCCAATGATGCTGCACGAAAAACCTTCATGGACATCACAGACAATGCCTACACGGTTGAGGATATCAACCAGCTTCTCCAGATCACAGATAATATGCTTCTGGCTGGTAGATCTTATTGCCCATCTGGTTGACTATGAAGGCCTGAACAATGTATTGAAGGGAAACTCAGAAGATATCCCTTCTCTCTGTTGGGTATGACAGGAACTCGAATTTGGATGTGTCTATCAGTCGTTCACTCTTCAGCCCACGGGTTACATCTGGTAGTAGGGAATTGTTGAGTGTCCTGTCAGTCCTGCCCAATGGACTCTCTGATGCAGAACTGGTCGAAAGCCGTCTTCAAATTGCCAATATTCTGGGATGCAAGGCCACATTGCTGGCTACTTAATTGGCATATCAGGATGGAAACAAGCGACTTCGATCATTGGTTCCGGTGAGAGAACACATCCAACAATTTTTGCCTCCATCTCAATCCCTCATTCAAACGATTTCAAATTCTTATACACAATTTTGGAGCTATTCCAAAAGCTGCAGCTTCCACATATTGTGAATCAAATAACTGCAACCTGGCCAATTTGCAAGAATTATTGCAGGGAGGACTCTGTGACAGCAATCCGAATATTGTGGATACAATACGTTGCACATTGCTTCTGAACTCGTTTTACAGAGTCACTGGACGTGGTCAAACACTGCTGATAGATCAGATTGAACCTATTTTGTCTCGGCTGAATGATTACAGACTGGAAACAGCCTTTCTCACTGAAGCTCTTCAATCACGAAGCTATAACCAGACATTCATGACAGAACAGCTTGTAACTCAAACCATGTCTCACTTCCAACAGATCAATGATCCCCTTCTTGAATGTCAGTCCTATTTTTTCGCTGAGCCGTGATTTGTCTCACAGAGCCATTTTTCATACCAGCCAAATTCTATCAGGCAGTCGGAGAGAATTCTGTTCATAAATTGGAGTTGGCCAAGGCAAGAAAATACTATGAAAAAGCATTAGAATTGTCTAGGCTGTGTGGGGACAGGGATCAGTGGAGTAATGCTTTGCTCCGCATTGCGGGGCTCGAATGCGTTGCTGGTGATAAAGCTACAGGCCAAACACATGCTCAAGACACTCAACGACTTTCCAAACTGTTAGCATATGCACAAGCGAAACACATCAATAATCAAATACTTCAAAGCACTTCTGCTGACCAAAATGCTGAATGTGATGCATTGGCACTTCTCAATATTGCCCATATTGACATAAAGATTGGTATGTCCACTGTGGAGGTGTATCAGATTCTGAACAAAGCAAGGGAGGCTTTTGGGATTCATGATCTTGGGGGAAATACACTCTGTGACATGGTTGAGGCCGCGCTAGAACTCAGAGAGGGAAAGTTTGACTTTGCAAAGGTCAAATTCCAGGAATGTCTCCATGTTGTATGGGGAAGGAGCAGCAAAGGACAATCTTTCTGCCTGGAAAAACTTGCAAACATCGAAGATTGGCCAGCTTCTGAATGGCACTACAGGTGGCCTGTGTCATATTTGGTGTTTGACTCTAAATGTGGAGAAAAATTGGCATTACACAAGGCACTCCTCTTTCTCGGTGATGTATACATTGCAAACAAGGATGAGGACACAGCAAACAATCTCTATATAGTTGCCTTGGAGGGGTTCACTTATATGGTGACGCGCATGGTAGCGCGCTTACCGTGTGAACTGCAGATCTCTGTCAATCAACATCAATCATTCGTATTGTTGATCCGACAAAGTTACCCACGCTTACTCAGTTTACCTCCACTATCCTCTTGGTCCTCTCTCTCGCCCTGTACTCCACAAACCCACGCTGCTCCAACCCCGACAATTCACACCACCTCTAGACACCATCTTCCCGGAACAGATATGTATCGACGGCTGTATCCACTCTGCCAACTTCCCTGACATATCAATCTGCCAGCTGCACTACGCCACCGACATCCAAATTTACTGTTTTCCCTCGCTGTTTTCCCTGGCGTTCATATACCCCAAAACTCTTGATATGTATCTTTTCGGTAACTGCATCCAATTCCCCGCCACCCTAGATTTCTACTTTCCTCTCTACCCTGTTTTTCGACTCAACCTCTTCCCTGTTTTTCAACCACTTACCCTCTTCCCTGACTCTCAATTTTATCGTTACATTCCCTCAGCCCTTTGTCCCTGCTGAGCCTCATTTCGATTCATCTTACTCCATTCACTCATCTCTTGTGTATAAAAGACCTGGCTTTATTTCTCAATAAAAATCACTTTTACCTTGCCCCACTTTGTGCAGTTTAAGTCGCTCTCACTCGTACTCTCGCCTCCGCTCTCGCTCTCGCTTTCGCTCCCGATCCTCGCCCACGCTTCGCCTATGTACTTCGTCCCAGTCAGCCGCCGGGTGCCCTTTTACGGTTCCTTAGCAAGTTGAAACACTTGCCTATTTTACTCCTCCTTCCTTCCTTCAGTGAGAGCTCATCTGTTGAGTTTTAGCTCGCGCTTGGACGGTTGGCAGGCGTGTCAATGGGCATCCATCAAAGCTGAGCACAGACCATGCTACGTCTTGGGGATCTTGCACACAAGCGAGGGCAAAGCACACACACCATTTCCTTGTGGACAGTTGCTCAACCACTTTTTGAGCAGTCATTGCAAGCCAAACACATCACCCAAATTGACTCGAGGCTTTTGGCTGCTGAACAAAACTCTTAGGAACCCGCCATCTCACCCGCACTCAATCAGTTGAAAGTTGAAACATAAGATACATTTCAGAAAAAATCTGATTAAGTTGTAGTCTCGACTAAAGTTTGATACCCGAACGCTTTCATTGAAACACGTTTCAAATTAGGATTACTGGCTCACGTTCATGGGTCTCCCCGTCTGTACATGTACCTATCTATGTTCCAATATTTATATATTTATTCATTTATGAACATGTGTCTTGGCCTCCGGATTTTCACGCTGTTAGGTACAACTTTTGGTCTAGGTGAGGAATGGTTGGACCAGTGCGACCATGGAAGAAACTGACATATATCGTCAAGTGGGAGGGGAGAGAATGACTTGAAGCTGGCTTAAGGTCTGGGTAATGTACAATAGCTGAATTTCAAAGTTCAACTGACACTGATGCGAAAGGATGCTGGATGCAGGCAGAAGGTGAGGCTGACCGTGTCAAACTAGTCTCTCGTAGACAGACACTACAAACAACTTGAACCTTGAACCTCGGTGAAATGCTTGCTCGGTGTCTACAACAGCAGTACTAGTTTAATCAAGACCCAACGAGCAGAATGCGAGTTGCTTGATTAAGGCAAAAACGCAACTACTAACCAAATCCTAACTACTTTCCCCTCGAATGGTTTAGACTGTGCCGCCGAGTACGGGTCTTTTGAACGCTTTAAGAAGGTTCAAGGAGCACAGATAATCCAACAGAGGTTGCGAGGAACAAGCCTGTTTTAAGAGGTCTAGTCCGAAGTGCAAGGTTGATTTAGAGTATTAGACCTCTTTGAGCAATGCCAAACGAGTGCCTAAGCCAACAAATCGAGTTTAAAAGCTTTAGAAGCTTGAGCCAACAATCCCAATCCTAACAAGGTGCCGTGTTCTCCAAATCCCAAATAATAAGCCTTCCAAGACTACTGTAGTGCGGTGCCGTGTTCTCAATCCTAATAAGCTCTCTCTAGCTTCTTAACCGTTTCCAATCCCAAGATCCCGATCCAACAATTGATATTAAGTTACTCGTGCAGACGAAACAAAACTTCTTAACGAAGTCAGTCCTGGGTGACAAGTCCCGAATCTCCGTCGTTTATCAAGCAATACCCGGTAAAGGCTAATGCTCTTAGTGACAGAAAGTTCAGTGCCTATCCATGCCAAAACCTCCTCCTTATATACTGTACAATTACGCTTACAATACGATGATTAGTCTACTGGTTGGTATATGAGTAAGGCGTCCGTAGTTAATCACGTGTGGGTAAATATATAGGATCCTCGTGTGTCGACCCCTTAATGCTTGAGTGTGTCCGGTGTGACTGCTCCCTGTTCGATCGTGTAGACAGTCCCATCTTCTATCCTCTTGTCCCCCGTTCAGGACCTTCAGTTTTAGGTAGACGTAGGTACTGGCTTTGGGCCAGTACCTTAATCAGCCCAAACCGCCAAGTGGTTGTGGAGATATGCGAGTTACCGTCCTGGCCTGGTTCAAGTAACCAAATCAGGATGGCAACAATGATCGGATAGTTGATAAGCGAAGTTCAACCACAGCCGGGGTAACCGGTTACTGTTAAACCCGAATCACCTGACCCGTCGCGCAAGGCTCCCTCTGTAAATCAAGCACAACAAAGTGCTTGAACGTTTAACCAAGACCCCATAGTGGTGCTCCGGATCATCAGAGAGGATGATTAATATTGCCCATGTTTGTTTGTAGGCCCCACGATGCGTCGATTAAGCAGCGATGCTTAATCTTGGCAATTAAACCCTTAATCATGGATGTCAACCAGTATGAACTTTCCAGTTGATGCATCCCAGGCGGACTTGATTAAGGTCCTCATGCAGGATAAAGCCCTGATTAGCCATATAGGACTTATGCTAATCCTTTGGAGCAGCGCGCTACGTGATTAAGGTGGAAATCGGCAAATTCCTTGCTATTTCACCCATGGTCCGTTTCACGGCTTATCATCTCCCCCATTCTTTGCTATTGACCGTCCCCGGTCAACCTTTCTCTGATTTTCCCTTGACCCCATTGTGTCGTCCTTAATTAAACAGGTTCAAGAACTGAGTTCCTTTTGACCCGTGAAACCATTTATCCCATTTAAGACCCAACCGCCGGCTCGTTTGCACGAGCAATTGATAGGCCCCATTGTATGCTTCTAATGAGCACCGCCACAAGTTTGACGTGATCGGCATCAAGACTTCTTGGCGGAACCAAAAGTTGTCTCTGACCCCTAATCACACTACCCTTGCTCCTCCCTTCACCAGTTACAGCCCAAATTCCTTTAATCAGAACACCCTTGCGACTTAGAAAGCCGCGAGGATACTCTAATCCGGTCCCTGTGCCTTCCTGACTCAAGGTTCGTTTCAATTTCCCATATTTGGACGTAACGTCACTGGATTTTGCAGGGACTGCTAATTTTGGCGCCGCGACAAAACTCAATCTCGGTTTTGAGAAGGCCTCTTAATTAGAAGACTTCTCGACCCCGCGTTTCAGCTTGCCGGCCGCGGCTCCGCAGCCTCCCATATAATTCCCAAGTCGCCGTCTCGACTTCAAATTTTCACCACTTTCTCCCACTATCTCTGGTGCCTACACCATGGATAGTGTTCCTCACCCTGTCTGGGCTCCTTGGAACCACCCCGCTACGACTGCCCTCAGCGAGTACCTCATCGGATCGAAGATGCTGGAGGATGATACCGCCGTTCGAAAGGCATTGCTCGACGCGCTGCCTGCTTTGGTGAGTACCATCTACCCGCTTCCTCTGCCCTTATCTTGACCCACTGATTGCCCTTCTAGCAATACCATCATGTGGCTTTCACCATGCCGGACGAAGCCGTTGCCACTCGACTTTCTGTCTTTCATCGCAGCTATTAACGATGTCTTTTACTTCCTGGACGTCGTCCCGCAGACTTGGACCCGCTATCTGTTCGACCCTTCTGACGAGGAGGCGGAAAAGGTATGTACCCTCAACCCTCGTCGCCGTGAGGCTCTTACAGACGCATCCTAGCTCTCGGTCCTGCCCCTCGACTTTCAAATCCCCGAACTCGACTATCCGAACTTTGTCAAGGCGGTGCGCGACTGGTCCACGGACCCCCACTACAGTATTCGAGACGACGCCCCAGCCGCTGCTGACCGCAAGCCCGACTACAGCTTATTCACATCGCCCCCACCTTCGCCTCAAAAGCGTGTCTTTACCCGGCTTAAGCGCCCCTCGGGTGTGGTCAGCGGAGTGGGCCCTGCTACAGGGTCTACTTTGTTGTCCGTACCCGCTGCGAAGGCTGCTACGCCGCGCGAGACTTTGTTGGAGGCTACGGTGAAGGCCGAGCCGATGCACCCGAGGGCGTCTACCTCCAGCGTCGAGGTAGTCGTCCCGCACATCCACGACTTGTCGTCGGATATGCCAGCAACCCCGAACACGCGTTCCAGCACCAAGCGTACTATCCAACCACCACCGTCCAAGGACGTCCCATCGTAAGTGGCTCGTTTTTCCTCCCTTTTCCTGATTAAGCTAACTTGTCCTTAATCAGGGACCCTCGACGCCCCGCCAAGCGTAAGGCTTCGAACGAGTCGATTGCCAGCGCCAATGCACCGCTTCCCGTCGTAAGCTCCTTCCCTCTGACTCGTTAACCATCCTGACCCACCCTTTTCCTAGACGTCCGCCAAGAAAAAGCGTAAAGGTGCAGCTGGCAAGCGCGCCAAAAGCGAGGCGACCGTCCACGACGTCTCCGACGACGAGGTAAGACTTGTCTTTACTGTTTCTCTACATTCTTAACCACCTCAATGCCTAGCCTGACGAGACTGCCGATATTAAGCCCAAAGCTGGAACGAGATCCAACGTTGTGGTCGTTCCACGTCGCAAGAACGCCGCCCAGTCTCAAAAGCTCGAGCTCGACGACGTGGTCGATACCGACCGTCTTTCCGACCAGATCCTCAAGTTCTTGAACGAGAGAGTTAAGAAGGGAGCGCCCCGCGACTCCAAAGGTACGTTTCTACGCCCCTCTTTCCCCTCCGCCAGCCTCACTTCAGTCTCAGTGGACCTCGACTTCCACGACCTGGACGGTAACCTCCCGTGGACCGACCAGAAGGCGTTCCTTTGGGGACTGCGCATCCGCGGGACCCCCGTGCACTTCTATTCGCACCTCATGCCCTACTCCGGCGCGCGCAAGACCACCGAGGGGTACAAGTCCCGTTTCGAAGCTATTCCAAAAATCCCTTCTACCATCGTGGAAGAGGTGGATTTTTCGGAGGCCGGAATCGTAAGTGCTTCCTCCCAGCTGTCTTAATCACGCTGACTTTAATCATAGCCCGACACCGCTTGCATTCAATGCATCCTGCTCGGCAGTGAGTGCACTCCCATCGCCTTCGGCATGAGTTGCTCGCAATGCCAGCAGCGGGATATCAAAGGAGCCAAGAACTGCGAGCACGCGCGCACGATGGAGGAACTCATCCAGTTCTACTGCGAGATCTCGGAGAAGTACGCCATGACCTCGGATGGTACGTGATTAAGCACCCTCTCCTTAATCATGACTGACCCCTTCGTTTTATCTCCTTGGTGTAGTGACCGAGATGTTGCTGAAGAACCTCCGAGACGCCCACCACCGCACGGCTGGCCTTGCCAAGCTGTACGCGGAGTCGTCCGAGGAGCTCATCGACAGTCTTCCAGCATGTCTCCTCACACATCGAGCAGGTCATCGACTACGTCGGCGCCGACAAATTCTTCTCGCGCTTCACGGACGACAAGACGCCAGAGTCCCTCCGCGGTCATCTCGAGGAGCTCCGCGAGAACTACAACCGTCGCATCTCCAACAACGCCGCGGTGCGTGAGCTCGACGTCATCCCCGCTGAGAAGATCCCTGAGGACTCCCGCCTCATCACCACGGACTTCGCCGCGCTGGGCGTCGCCTTCGCCAACGAGGGCCCCTCGACTCCATCGCCAAAGCACACCCGGTTCAGACCGGCCAAGTCGTCTCCTTCCAAGGAAGGCGACTCTGCTGCTGGTCCCCGGTCGCTCTCCGATATCCACCACTCGTCTGGTGACCAGGAGGACGTGGATATGCTCGCGGGCGAAGCGGTGGGGACTTCGTAGCCGGCGTAGGGTCTTGTTTTTCGATACGCTGCACACACGGACCCTTACCGTAGGGCCGATTTGTTTTCTTCTCAAACCACATGCTGTACTCCGCCCACTATACTTAGCTACCAAGTAGTTTAGCTTAGATAGTAGGGTTTAAATGTTTTCAATAGCCGCCAATCAATTTCGATGCCCCCCCAAAGTTGGGAGAAGAAGTGACTTTTAGTTTGAGTAAGGAAGAGTCCTGAACTAAACTTAATCAGGCCAACTGCAGTGCCCTTTAAGACTTAGCAAATTTTCTTCCAGCGCCCAATTTTTAAGTCACTTCCTGATTAAGCTTAATCTCCCCGTGTAAGAGTAGATCCTGCTTAATCACGTCGATCCCTTTCTAGTGGCTATGTGATCCCATCACTGGTTTTTAAACCTTTACGGGTGGAGGAGAAAGGGGTTTCCACTCCTTTCTTCTTCCCTCATGGATCCCAGCTTGTCGCTCGAAGGCGTATACAGCCTCATATGCCATGGAGGATATGAAGGTGCGAAAGCCTTTTTAATCGCTATGATTAAGCTCCTGGCTCATTCGTAACTTTTAAGCAGCCGTCGTACTTATGCGAGGAGTGCTGTGCTGCCGCCGAGCCCTGCGAGTTCATCGCGTGGGGCCGCAGTTGCCAGCGCTGCCAGTTCCACGTATACGGGACTTGCACCTTCCGTGACCAGACATATTTCGACACATTCCGGTTCTCCACCAACCGTCAGGGCGATGGTACGTCCCATCCAGTCTTATTCCGGCTTTCCCCGCCTTAATCAGACCTTAGCCCCGCCTCTTGGCCGCGATCTTTTCACATACGACCAACTCGCTGGCCATTTCGATGCTGCGTTCAAGCGTAATCAGGCCCTTCACGACCTTCGGCTGTCCCAGATCAAGGCTAGCCTTGCCCGTATTACAGACCTCAACGTCTTGAAGGAACACTTGCTCATCTGCGAGCGCGGGAACTGGGCCGACGAGGTTACCACGATGATCGTTGAGCGCCAGATTGAGATTATGCACCCCGTTCCCCAACGTAGGCAGGTTTGGTTCGGTCGCTAGTTACTTAGAATATGGCCTGATTAAGGGTTCCTCGATCTTGTTTCCAAGTAGTCAAGTCCCTATCCTTAATCAATCCAATTCCAGCTGCCGCGTTAAAACGCTACTGTCTTAACCAAGGGGACCAGGCTCTTAATCTCATATCCCAAATGCGCTTCCATTCTCTGCGAGAAGAACACGCATTCTTCGTGCTTCAAGATCATCCTGTACGCCTCATTTTCCTTCCCAGGGGGTCTTACTCCTTAAACACCCCTTTGTTCAGCCGACTTTCGCCTGCAACAATTGCGTCAAAAGGGGGCGTCCCTGTACATTCAATATGTGGGGTCGGGCTTGTGGCCACTGCGAGGAAAGACTCTTATCCAACTGTACTTTCCGCTGGTACCACCACTGGGCTGTGTTCTATCACTCCCAGAGTTTAACCGCTTTCGTAAGTGTGAATAATCACCCCTCGCAGGTCCCAGCTTATTCAGCCAAGAGCGCCGTACCGGCCGCTCGCTTTTCCTCTTTTCGCAATTGCTGCCCCTGATCCCTTCATTAATGGAGCGGATCTGGGAGCATTATCACAAGGAAAACTGCAGTCTGGTTAAGCGCCTGATTAACTCTGGCACTACTCCCGGAGAGCTCTCAGCCCTACAGTCCTTGTTTATTAGCGAGGACTATTCTCCCTCTGCAAGATTCTGGCTTTCGCAGCGTAGGCGGGCAGTCAGCCTTGAGGCGTTATCAGGGACTTCTTTATTCCCTTGAAGCCCCTTAATCACCGTAGTTAGAGTTCAGCAACTTTTGTTTCATTCCGTCCCCTGTCTTGGCAGGTTGTTTAATGGAAACTTGGCTGCCCTCCCAACCGTTCCGTGATTAAGCGGCTCCTTGGTTTCAGGAGACGACTTTTATTATAGCCATCCTTGATTAAGCCCAAGTCCAACGTCCGGAATGCCTCTGCTTGATTTCGCACCGAACTTTGCTGCTTCTATTCCACCCGGCTTAGTTCACAAGGCTTCTCCCGAGATCATGGCCGAGTTCAGTATCATGTGTAAGGAGCACAAGGCGAGTATTGCGCCTTGGTCCCTTAAACATCCGAACTGAAACCATTGCTCCAGCCGACGAAGCCTTGCAACCACTGCACTGAGAGTGGCACTGAGTGCACTCCTACCCGTATGGGAGGCAGCTGCGTCGAGTGTACTCTCCAGCTTAGTCCGACTTGCGAGTACGCGAGCCTTTCTTGGTTCTTTGCTACCCATCGCAAGGAGCTTTCAGCATTCTCCGCCCTTGCTGGTACGTCTCCTTCATCCTTTCTAGCCCGATAGCCTTAATCATGAATTATCGCAGCCAACAAACCCGACTTTGCCAAGGCGGTGAAGTGGGACAAGTGGAACCAGCTTATGCCCTACGCGCAGGAGATCGTCTCCAAGCAGGTCTACGAAGAGTTCGCGTCCTTTGCTCAGGTGTATCACCACGTCCTCTCGAAACTCTCAGTCAACATCTTGCAGGACATCCGCATTATCGTCGTCGCCAATACCACTTCGCTGTCCTTGCTTCGTACCGTAATCGACGGCGCGATTATTGCTGCCAAGGCCCGCGAGTCCAAGGCTCGAGAGGCCAGGATCGTATCCAGCCGCCTTCCGCAGGGTGTTACCATCCCTACTCAGGACGTCGTGGACAGGTTCCGTGCCAACCTCGGTGCCGCCGGTCACCGCGTCCTCGAGAATGCCTCTGTTCATTCGTCCGTTGGCGCGATTATCGACCCAGGTGCCAGAGTTATCGTTGGGCTTGACAATATCGCCAAGATGCTCAAGAACAGTGAGGCCCCCCACAGTCTCTGGGTTGGTTCAGCTGCTAATCTAGCCACTATTGGAGTTCCCGTTGACGCTCCCGGACCGTCCGACCAGTCCATCGCCGCTACTCGCGACTTCCTCATGAAGCCGTCCGAGGCGGTTGGGAAGGCTCCTTCCCCGAGCTCTTCCACCGATAGCCTTCCCGACCTTATCCCGGTGTCGTCCCCTGGTTCTCCTACTTCCACTACGTACGAGATGTTGTACCAGGATCTCACTTCTGATAGCAACAATCTCTCCCGTCGTTACTGATTTCTAGACTTCGTAACTAGTTACTAGTCCAAATACCCATGTAACCCTCCGTACGACTTCTGAATGCAATTGCTTCTGAAGCGAACTTGAGTGAGTCTCAACTACTTCTCCAGGCGTAATCTGTCAATCATCCGTCAAGCCTTGATTTAGGATCAAATCCTTAATCAGGCAGGATCCGACTGTTATATTCTTGGCCGATCAATTATATTGAACCGGTTGCGAACAGCCTGAAATCCTTATTAACGTCCTGGCCGCCGACATCTCCTTGATTAGGGCCCCTAGCGCTATTTTAGCCATAAAAATATATGTCTTATTATAGGCTCGGCTCCAGGTTGTCCCTTTGTCAGGTTTCATCCTGAAGGTTCCTTAATCAGATCTGTTCTCGCATTGGCCAGGCTCTTTGATTTCTCTTCGAGCGTAGATATCCTTGGCGCTCCGTTGCAGCGGCTCGCTCCTAGGTGTGGTGATTAAGGCAAGAGGATAGATCAGACTGTGATTAAGCTGGGAAATTTGTAAAATTTTCCGGCTCGCCCAGTCCTCCCCCATTCTTGAAACACCAACTGCCCTCAGTTGCTCGTCCTGTTTCCAAGCTACCAGGAATGTATAAAGCGTACGCTTATTATACACCCTACGTCTCTTTAACAAGTTTATATCCCTTGACTTTCTCTATGCCGCCCGTTGTTCTCGAGCCTAAACACATGTCTTATCAGGCTGCTTCACCCCGATCCCGAGGAATACGTCCCTCCTCCTGAGGTTCAGCAAGAATGGCGCAAGGTCAACGATCAGGTTTCTCTCCTGATGGCGTGCAATTTTCCGACGCACGCAAAGCAGCTTGCCCTGTTCAACGAGACGGGGACCATCATGGTACGCCGTAGTGTATTAATCAGAGTTTCCCTCTTGTTAATCACATTCTCTTTTTGAACAGGCCAGCCTCTTCCCGTACGCGGCGTTGATCGCCACTGAGACGCCCATCTACGAGGCCTTCTGCCGTTTCGCCAACAAGTTTCGCGCATTCTGGGTTCCCCAAGGCCGTCAGGACCCTCCTGCGCCGGTTAAGGATGTGCTCCTCTTCATCGAGGACCTCCTGAAGCTCCGCAACCGTGCCAAGGTCAACAAGACCACCGCCGAGAGAATCGCCGGGGAGAAACACCGTGCGGAAAAGGAGGACGCGCTAATGGAGGTCCAGGCGACTAAGAAGGTGCGCCCGTTTTTTATCCTATCATCTTCTTGCTTCTGCTTACTTCTACCATTTAAGGTTAAAAAGAGCAAGAAAGGCAAGGCGCCCAAGGAGGACGCCGACGACGGCGAATCCGTTATCGCAGATGTAGATACCCACATGGACGACGTCTCCACTTCCCAGGTATTAATCCGTCTTTTTCGATATAAATCTTTTATAATCCTGTGTTAACCAATTCCTTGATTAAGCAGGACTCTAACGACGCGGACATCCAGTCCATCGATGGCGAGGCGTTTATGGCCGAGATCCAAGACCAGGAAGAGCGCCGTACCTCTGCCAAGACTAAGGCGTCCGGCAAGGCGGTAAGTTGCTCCCCCATTCTTTTGCTCTTATCTTAACGCTCGTTTTCTTCTCTGTTCTCAGTCCAAGGCGTCGAAGGGAAAAGTTGGGAGAGCCGAAACTGTACGCATCCCTTATGCCCGGGTTAGCCGCCTTGATTTCCAGTCCAATGCTTACGCAAAGGCCATGAAGATCGTCGAGAAGACCAACCCAACCGAGGCTGCGCAAGTTGCTGCCGAACCCAACTCCGTTCGTCGCAAGCGCCGTCGTGCGAACTCGTTCGTCGAAGCTGACCCAGATTCACAGGGTACGTTATTCGGCAAGCAAGCTCGTTCATCTGATTAACCATGCCCTCTGGGCAGGTATGGCCACTGACCCGCCTATCCGCTCGGCCGCAATCAGGGCTGTTATCGACCAGGCCTCCAGGCTTATCCAGGATGGCCAGGGTCATCTCTCCAACGAGGCCCTTATCCGCCAGGAGTACGAGAATCGTTCCGAGTACAACGTCACCGTTCACCGCCTCGAGCACCACTTGACCATCGCCAAGCTTCTGTACGCCGAGCAGGAACGTCTCGTCGCCCTTATGCACGAGCGCAAGGTTTCTCCGGTGGCTGAGTTGCCGTCGGTGTAGTAGGTGAAGTTTCCCAGCCTCCGACTACCCAAGTTCTGATTATTAAGGCAGTGACGAAGAATTACTCCCGCCCTGGCTCCTTTCAGAAGAAGATATCGATGCTCTCCCTTCTCCTACCGCTTCCGAGTACGAGGAAGCGTTTTCCACACTCCAACGTTACGGTCTCGTTCCCCAGGGAATCCAATCACCCGCTACAGTAGCAGCAGACTATGCCGTGCCCCCTTAAACTACCATCTCTTTTGTCCAACTCTAAACACGATCTTTCCGAATATACCGTTTGCCGTTGATTAACCCAAGTGTCGAGTGATTATCCGCCAGTTGGTAGAAATCACGTCTTCGTGCGCTTAGAGCGCCTCGGATGGTTATCACCGTAAACAGGTGCGTTATCCAGGTCCTCATCCTCGGGCTCTGGATCACTCTCATATTCGTCGATAGGTCGGCCGGATCCATTGACTCCCAGTCAGGATTAAGCGTAACCTTGTCAAACTGCATATCCTTGCCTAAGTACTCGTCTGGTTTGTCCTTTTTATGGGCCAATTCTTCCAGGCTTTCCTTAGACATATCAATCAGGCTTTCTATCTTGTGCGGAAGTTTAATCCTTTTCCGTGCTGCGTAGGGTACTACCCTGAACTGCGCAATTTTTCCACGAAACATTGCCCCGTTCATTTCGCAACACAGGTAAGAACCCCCTGAAGTTCGACGAACCACGACCATCGGGCCCAGATATCTTGGCTCCAACTTTGAATTAAGCGATTTTTCAACCGTGGTGTTCCTGACTAAGACCAGGTCACCGGGCTTAAAATCGTAATCCTTGATCTGATGCTCGTGAACCCGTGCGTATCTGCGTACGGCCGCTAATTTCTCAGCGTCGACCCTGTCTCGCATTTCCTCCACATGTTGGATATGCTTAGCCAGTGCCTGAGCCCTTAATCCCACAAGCTCCTCGGTGCTGATTATCTCTCCCGGATATTCCACAAGCCAAGTAGCCTCCTCTATGTCTAGAGGTATAGTCGGATGGGCGCCCGTTACCGCAAAGTAGGGTGAACAACCTAAACCCCGTCGAACTGTGATCCTGTCCGCCCAAACTACTTGGGGAAGGAACCAGAACCATTTGCGAACATCACCGCCAGTTGCTTTATAAATGGATTGCCTAATATCCCAGTGAACACGTTCAACTGGTCCATTGGCTTGAGAATTATAGGCTGAGATCCTTATCCCCGTTATCCCATATTTAGCGTTCAGCCAGTTCAAGGCTGCGATAAACTGGCCGGCGTTGTCCGTGACTATCCAAGTAGGACAGCCCCAGCGACATATGATTTCTTCAAGTATAAACCTGCCCAAGGATTCCCCATTGTCCGCCCTTAGTGCCCTAGCTTCGAGCCACCTGGTTAAGGCGTCCCTAGCTGCGACCACTAATTTGTGACCATTAGAGGCCCTACCCATGATCATTACATCGACGTGTATCTTTTGGAAGATGCTCGGCGTGTAAGTTGCTACAGTGGGATCCTTAGCAATTCCCTCTGTCTAGCTTGACACATCTTGCATGTTTTAATATACCAAGATATATCTCGCTCCATTTCAGGCCACCAGAACCTTAACTCGATCATAGATTTGGTCGCGAAAAGGCCCTTATGCCCTAGACTGTCATGAGAAGCCTTCATCATAAACATGCGGTAGCCTTTATCCACCACTAGTTTATGTCCCGAGTCCTCTCCCCGGCGGTAGAGCTGCCCCTTTTCATCAATAAAGAACTGCCTTGCGTAGCTCACGAAGCGACGGTACTGTTTATGTGTATAACCAGCGGGCCGTTTTAAAGGATCCCTCAACCATCTTTTCAAGTCAGTTAATCGTTGATCCTGAAGCTTCCCACTTTCAGTTCGATGTTCCTCTGGATAAGGTTCTCGCTTGTCTGGGTCGTACTTGAATTCTAGTTCAGGAAGCAACTTTTCCTCCTCTTGAGTCTGGCTCATGAGGTATTGCGGTACGATTAAGCCTTCTGCCACATAGGCTTCCTTAATCGTCCGGTTAAGCAAAAGTTGCTCCGTATTCTCGAACTCGCACTGCGACTCAAACTCCCCGAGTGCCTTTGAAAAGCTCCCATCTCGCTCCAGGTTTCGTTCAGGTATCTCCTGCAAATAACCACCACGGGTGTCAATTTCCGTTTTTAAAGTCCTCGAACTCTAGTGGTTGCGGAATTTCCTCGTCCCATTCTGAATGGTTTTCCGGAGGAGGGTTATCCTCGTACCCGATACCAGGGTTCTGATATACCGGGTCACCAGGCTGCCACTTCCGTCGAGAAAGTCCATCAGGCGAGAAGGTTAAACCGCGCACATGCTTCAACTGGAAATGGAACATTAATATTTGTTCGATCCAACGGTTAATCGTCGCATTAGGTCCCATTCCTGGATTGCTCAGCATGCCCTTGATATACATGGCATCCGTCTCAATGACCAGTCTCCGGCAACCAACAGCCAATATTGCATATGCAGCAGTGCCCTTAATAAACCATATAATTCCCTTTTCGGTTGGGAGAACCTAGCCTCCCGCTCGTTTAAGGGAATCGAGTCGAATTTTGCGTAGTACTTCCGTTTAGGATCGTCAGGATCGACCTGGTAGATTTCCAAGCCAACTGCCATCCATGAGGTGTCCACGGCCATTACTATGTCGGAATCCCAATCATAGTTCAGCGGTTTCAAGGCATCGCAGTTTTTCACTGCATGTTTAACCTTGTCCATGGATTCCTGTTGTTTATCTCCCCACTCAAAATCTGTTGAGGCCCTTAACAGGGTAGTTAAGGGTCTCACCATGACTGTGTAGTCTTTGATAAACATCCGCATGGTGCCTACAACTCCTAGGAATTGCCTGACTTCCGAAACGTTTTCCAAAGGCGGCCACCTATCAATAACCCCAATCCTGTCCTCAGAAGGTCTTCTCCCCTCGAACGAGCACATGTGCCCCACGACTGGAAAGATCTCCATACACAACAAGGCTTTTAGTCCTGATAAAGTCGCCCCGCAATATTTCAACCGTTGAACAACCCGATTAAGGTTGCTGAAGTGCTCCCAAACAAAACGCCTTATGCCTGGATTCTCGGGAATGACTTCTTGTGAGCCATCTGGCAACACATATCTACTTCCTGGTCCTCTTACAGGCACATCGTCGATGTAGGGGATTGTAACGTGAGGTATCTCGTCTCTGAGAATAAACGTTACATCGTCGTGGAATATTGGGACTGAATTAGTCCAACCCTGCGGAAGCTTTACCAGCCGCAGGGCACCGAACGGGGTCTGGAATGTAGTGAAGTCCCTTGAATTTTCATCGAGGTCCCTGTGATCATATCCAGAATATAAGTCTAGTACCGCCCCACAGGCTCTGCCTGCGAAGTGGTTGGCTAGCTCCTCCGTTGCCGGTGGTATTCCTGAGTGAGCAATAGTCACGGCGTTTAAGGGTTCTAACGCGTGAACAAGACGGACAGATTTCCCATCCTTCTTAATCACCCCAAAGAACTTCGAACGGTAGGATGAATTAGAAGGTTCATAGACTCCAGCGTCTATTTTATTCTTAATCACCCTACAGAACTCCTCAAGCTGTCCGCGCGGAATGGGTATGCTCCTCTCTACCCAGACCTTATGGTCTATCACCGGTATTTCTACCGGCAGAAAGAAGTCATGTCTAAGGCTCCCTCGTTCCGAGTCGTCCCAGGCGAAAGCTACTTCTTGAAGCATCATGAAATGATGCATCAACTTTCGCTCTTCTAGCCATAGAAAGTCTCCAGCGTGAATCTTATCAATGATCTCCTTCCTTTCGACCGTGTACCTGCCAGTCGGGGCGAACTCGGCAGGATTAGGAGATAAATCAGGCATGCCTTCTAAAGGGTCCCCTGTTATTTCTCGCTTAATCCGGAACCGTTCCGGTAACTCCCCATATATAGGCCTAGTTTTTAACGCGACTGGCTTATACTTCTTAGTGGCTAGTACTCTGACCGTTTTGACCCCTTTATTCCAGATCCAAGGAGAGGGTTGAACCTCTTCCTCAGGCTCCCGAATAAAGTCGGCCTTTTCGCAACACAGGCACCGGACATCGGGGTTGAACTCGTGTCTCGGTTTCTTTACTTTGGTTGGCCTAGCCGTTGGAATACCTAGGTACTCTGGTAGGTCTCTCTCAAAGGTAAACACCTGATGTCGCATTTTTGCGTCCTGTCCGCCTGATTGCGGTGCCGCGAACTCGTTAAGGAGTTGGTAAGCTTTCACATCCTGATTAAGCTCCTCGCTCTCTCTGGATGCTAACAGGTACGCCGTGTTAATCTCATCTGCCGTAAACGATTTGCCATTACGGGGTTCTAGGTATCCCTTGATCTCTAGATCCCCTGCCGAATTAGAACCCACCCGAACAGCCAACTCTTCTCCCTGATTAATCAGTTCCTCGAAGGGGCTCGAAAAACCGTCCTGCTAGGGGCCGAATTTTCCTCGTTCGTGCTTTCTTTAATGGGAGAAGCGTCCTCATCAGGGACCCTCTTCAACCGTAGGCGGCATATACGTCCCTCTGGCCCATGTGACCATCGAGCTTTTACGGCCAGAGTTGGGATCCGTGATTGTGATCGTGCACTCTCCATCAGGTTGATTAGAGGACGCCAGTTTAGTTAACACCTCAAATGGTCTACCCAAGAGTATATCATACGCCGGGCTTTCCATAATATGAACCTGGAGATGTGCCGATACGTCCCCAAACTGAAACAACACATTCTTGGCCAAACCCTCCGACTTTTTAAGAGACCGGTTGGCCGCCTGCATAGTGATCTGTATGGACGGATCCCAAGTTAATCCCAGGCGCCTAGCTACTGCCTTGGCCATTGAGACTATCATGGATCCCCCGTCTATAACAGCTTCTACGCGTTCCTTTCCATTAACCGTGGGGAAGATAACCCTGATCGGCTCCGAGTCGCTTGCCACATACGCCGCTTTGGCCACATGGTAGACTTGTTTAGGTGCCTCTCCAGGTTTAAGCGAGTTGAAGTACTCCATTAAAGGATCCGTTATGATTAAAGATCCCTCTGGGATCCCTTCTTCATTCGGTGGAGCCAGAAGCGTAGTCTCGAAGACTTCAACTGTTGCAACGTCAACAGCATCGTAATCAAGGCTTTCTCCTAGATCATCCATTAACCCAGGAAATAACTCAACCGCCTGCGCTAACATTCCGTTAACCACCTTTGGTTTAACATAGGGCACCCTCACTCGGGTAGCATTAATCCGGCACTCTTTCGAGACTGCAGGGCTAACCGCGTGAAGCTCCCTTTGTGTGATGGTGACCGGTAAGTCTGCACACCTTTCGGCAAGCTGTTTGACAATGTTCGGGTCGACATTCCGGTTGACTAATTTATAGGACTTCTCCGGGGGCAATGGGATAGGTTCATCCTTTTGGACGATGCCTGTCCCTGCTCCCGTCAGAGTAGTATCCACTTTGATCCACCGGACTGGTTTCCCTTCGTCGTCATTTCGCACTACCGATTCCCGCGTATTAATTGAGAGGCCTTTTGCCCTTCGAATTATGATTAAGGCCAGCATGTTTTTGACTTCGTCAAACGCATCCTGTTCTTCATCATCCCATTTCCACTCAACACCCTTCTTGAGTAAGGTCATCAAGGGCTGCGAGTATTCCTGATACTCTTTAAACCCTATGGTGTATGGCCCTATTATCCCCAAGAACCGTGCCAATTCCTGCCTGTCCACTGGTGGTGGCCAGTCTTTTAATCGAGCTGCGAACATTCTCCCTTCCTCCTCATCAACGAACTTATTCCTCCAATTATCATTATCATCTGCTGTATTGGCCTTATTTCGGTTCTCCGGAGGTTTGGCTGTGGGTTGAAAACGAACTGTTTTTCCCCCACCCTCCTTCATCGAACTCCTCAGAAATTTGGGTTGGAGCTGGCATCAGGCCGGTTCCCAGAACGCGTTGCCACGAACTGATCTGCTTGCTGCCCTCCCCTATATGCGTCCACAAGGTTGCATAGTTGCCCAAAATCCATTGAGCCAGTAGGTGCCGTAGGCATTTGAATGAACTGAGGTGTAGCAAACTGAGGAATCGGTATCATGCCTTGGATAGGCTGGGGAATATTAACCGCCGTCTGATTAAGTACCGGCTGGCCGGAGTTCGAGGTCCTAGCCAGGGCCTGCACTTGAACCTTTAACGAAAGTAGTTCATCATCCCTGCTATCGTAGATATGGTCGACTCTATCATCAGAGGTGTTAACTAGGTCCTGGCTCTGAAGCGGAAGCGTAGCTCCACGCTTCTTGCCTTGAGCGAACCAGTAATCATCAACACGCTCCTTCTTGCTCTTATTCTCAGGGTATTTGGGAATAAACTGCCCGTTAGAGAGACGGAGTGAGCCGTTCTCAAACCCAATGTATCCCATCTCAATATGCTCCCGCTTGTATTGGCAGGTGGCCATTAAATGGTCTACGAGCTCGCAATACCAGCAACGGCCTGGGCCGTTGTTATTGGAATTGCCGTGGTATCCGCGGTTCCCTTGGTTAAACCCTTTATCGCTCTTATTATAGGATCCTTGACCGTTATTAGAGTTCTCCTGTGGCGGAGGATTAGTTACAGCCTGGCTGAAACTAGTCTTCATCCACTGGTCTAGCTTTTTGTCCTGAATAGTGAAGCTGTCCTTAATCACCGCTGTCAGGGCGTTAATGCCGTCTAACAGAGCGCGATTCTCTCTAGCATCTTCTTCAAGCTTTATGGCCACCTCTTTCCCAGCCAATTCTCCCTTTGCCGAGCCCTTCTTGGAACGTTTGGACGAATGTCCATCCCAGTATTCAGCCATTTCTTTGGCCGTCTTAATCACGAACGCAAGCGGAACCTTGTCCCCCCTGCGCTTGACTGTCACTGGTTGAGCTACCGCTGCCCCTGCTCCCGCATTGACTGCAGCAGCTGGAGTAGCAGTAGTCCCGTTCGCAAAGAACTTGGACTGCATAATAATCGCATTGATATTATTAGCGAAGGATTCTTCCAGACAATCGAGGTACATGTCTACCAATTGTCCGTTATCCAACGCTGCGGGTGGCATCAAGAGCTTATCCGCTTCATTGACAAAAGCTATGCTGAACCGCCGAACAGCCCCAAGGTCGTTAACTGGAACGTCCTGGTGTTCTGAACAGATCCTGCGCATCTTTTTCAACGATCCCACTTTTGCATCCTCTAATTCAGGGAAGAATCCTTCTATTTCCGCAACCCATTCATCAAAGGTCCCGGAGGTATAGGTAGGAAGACGTTCCCATTGCTCAATAACATCATCTTCTTGGAGATACTCCAAGGTTTTTGCCTTTTTCGCGGCATCTGTAGCAATTCCTCCTTGAGTAAAGATAGTCCTCAAGTTCCGGATAAACTTCCTCAATGACGAGGCAGTTTCTCCGTCGAACGAAGGGCTACTTTTATCCCAAGGATTAGGAATCCTAAAGTTCGTGACTCCAACGTTTGCCATATTGTGATTAATCTGATCTCGATTAACCGGGTTCTGAATAACTGTGGGTGGCGTAGTGCTACCCGTACGTGGTGTTGTCCCTGCCAAGTTTTCTTCTTCAATAGGCTCGGAGTTTAATCCTTGCCTAGAAGACGATGGAACTGGACCGGTTGAAACCGACGTAGACGAAATTGGTCTGTCGCGCGAAGCTTGGACCCGTTGAGCAGTGATTTCCGCTTGGGAATTCCTTGCTCTAGATGCTGGTGTCTGACTAGACGTCCTTTGCCTATATGCAGTTGGTAGTCCGGAGGAAATTCCTGCCTGACTTGAACGTGCGGTAGAACGAGATGAAACTCGATTCCAATAGCCCAAAGGTTGAGTGCCTTCTCCTTCAAAGGTACTCGATTCCGACTCTGGATCACTAGGGATCCGGGGTGGAATTGTGCAAATGTGTTCTGATTACGGTCAGAAACCTAGTGTGGTTACTCTTCTGCCTAAGCAAGTAGAGTGTTTTGAACGAACTTTTGGTTGTTTAGACCGCGAGTTGTTTATAATGCACCGATGACCCAAGTAAAACAGTTCCAGGCAACCAATCAAGATTATATCTGCACCCCCTCGCGGTGGGCTCCAGATGAAATGCTTGCTCGGTGTCTACAACAGCAGTACTAGTTTAATCAAGACCCAACGAGCAGAATGCGAGTTGCTTGATTAAGGCAAAAACGCAACTACTAACCAAATCCTAACTACTTTCCCCTCGAATGGTTTAGACTGTGCCGCCGAGTACGGGTCTTTTGAACGCTTTAAGAAGGTTCAAGGAGCACAGATAATCCAACAGAGGTTGCGAGGAACAAGCCTGTTTTAAGAGGTCTAGTCCGAAGTGCAAGGTTGATTTAGAGTATTAGACCTCTTTGAGCAATGCCAAACGAGTGCCTAAGCCAACAAATCGAGTTTAAAAGCTTTAGAAGCTTGAGCCAACAATCCCAATCCTAACAAGGTGCCGTGTTCTCCAAATCCCAAATAATAAGCCTTCCAAGACTACTGTAGTGCGGTGCCGTGTTCTCAATCCTAATAAGCTCTCTCTAGCTTCTTAACCGTTTCCAATCCCAAGATCCCGATCCAACAATTGATATTAAGTTACTCGTGCAGACGAAACAAAACTTCTTAACGAAGTCAGTCCTGGGTGACAAGTCCCGAATCTCCGTCGTTTATCAAGCAATACCCGGTAAAGGCTAATGCTCTTAGTGACAGAAAGTTCAGTGCCTATCCATGCCAAAACCTCCTCCTTATATACTGTACAATTACGCTTACAATACGATGATTAGTCTACTGGTTGGTATATGAGTAAGGCGTCCGTAGTTAATCACGTGTGGGTAAATATATAGGATCCTCGTGTGTCGACCCCTTAATGCTTGAGTGTGTCCGGTGTGACTGCTCCCTGTTCGATCGTGCAGACAGTCCCATCTTCTATCCTCTTGTCCCCCGTTCAGGACCTTCAGTTTTAGGTAGACGTAGGTACTGGCTTTGGGCCAGTACCTTAATCAGCCCAAACCGCCAAGTGGTTGTGGAGATATGCGAGTTACCGTCCTGGCCTGGTTCAAGTAACCAAATCAGGATGGCAACAATGATCGGATAGTTGATAAGCGAAGTTCAACCACAGCCGGGGTAACCGGTTACTGTTAAACCCGAATCACCTGACCCGTCGCGCAAGGCTCCCTCTGTAAATCAAGCACAACAAAGTGCTTGAACGTTTAACCAAGACCCCATAGTGGTGCCCCGGATCATCAGAGAGGATGATTAATATTGCCCATGTTTGTTTGTAGGCCCCACGATGCGTCGATTAAGCAGCGATGCTTAATCTTGGCAATTAAACCCTTAATCATGGATGTCAACCAGTATGAACTTTCCAGTTGATGCATCCCAGGCGGACTTGATTAAGGTCCTCATGCAGGATAAAGCCCTGATTAGCCATATAGGACTTATGCTAATCCTTTGGAGCAGCGCGCTACGTGATTAAGGTGGAAATCGGCAAATTCCTTGCTATTTCACCCATGGTCCGTTTCACGGCTTATCATCGGTAGTGTTAAACATGTGATTTTGGGGTTGAGGTTCGTCAATGTTCATCTGTTGGTGGTTTTCATAATGGCAAGAACTTGGTTGGGGATCAAGTCGGCATGAGTGCCGGGTTTTACCGGCCCCACCTGACGTACAAGTTGATCTGAGTGCTCTATTGCCAGGTGTAGCACCATGCTCCATGAATGACCCTATAGGACACTGGATGAGCATTTCAAACTTTCCAGTGAAAATATTGGTGAAAAATTCGTCTGATTTTTCAATCATTTTTTATTGAAAAAAATAGTGAAAATTTTAAGACTTTTCCAGTACTATCACTGGTTGGGAGATTCAAGATTTTCAGCACAATTTATGGTGAAAAATGTTGTTTGTTTTTCAGACATTTTTGACTGAAAAAAGCAGTGAAAAATTCAAATCTTTTTCACCTCTTTCGAGCTTCCCACTGGTTGGAACATTCAAAATTTTCTGCTGAATCCTCAGTGAAAAATGTTGTTTGTTTTCTATCAATTTTTCAGCTGGAAACTAGGTGGGAAACCCAAAACATTTTCACCACTTTTCTAGTTTGCGGTGAAAATTTCAAAAGAAAGTTGAAAAGGGGTGAAAAAGCTTTCAAAATTTCACCATTTTTTTCAATGAAAAATGTCTGAAAAACAAACAACATTTTTCACTGTAAATTGTGCTGGAAAAATTGAATCTGCCAACCAGTGTCCTTTTGAAAATTTCACCTCAAACTCACAAAATAGTAAAAATGTATTGAGTTTTTCACTACCTTTTTCAGTGAAAAATGTCTGAAAAACAAACAACATTTTTCACTGTAAATTGTGCTGAAAAACTTGAATCTCCCAACCAGTGTATCTCCCACTGATCCGGACACACCTACAACACAGACAAATAACAATTTCTCACCCAATATTTGACCGTTTCCCGGGATTTTGGGCTTCATACCATTGTTATGCTCTGGTGTATGGACTATGGGCTCAAACTCCCCGGAATTTGGGATGGTTCCTATCTACAACATGTGCGCAGATCCAAGGTAGCCTCAATTTGGTTGAATTTTGAGATCTTGGAGCTTTACGACATTCCAGTCATAGCCAGAGTGCCCAAATTTGATCTCATAGTTTAGCTATATACCACATTGGTACCCATGCAAAATTTCATGTGTCCAGGTGCCTTGTGCATTTCACAACGATCCAAAATGAGTGATCTATGTGCCAAATTTGATGCAAATTTGATGCAATTGTTGTCCCAAACTGTGTGATACGAGCCAGCCATTCCAAGAACCCACTAGACTTGTCCTGTGCATGTATTGTATGGCATATATGTAACATTCATCATACAAAGTTTCAAGCCGCTACAGCTAAACAGGCCTTCGGGCAAACATCGGCAATCAGAATTTGATATGTTACCTACTACTTGGACACTGCTCCTTCCCCGAAAGAAGACCGCTGTTTGCTCAATTCCTAACCATTTCCCTTGAAGTAAAGTCTGTGAAAGGGGTAAAAGCCAATTTCCTGATGATCTGGGTACTCAGATTTATCCCAAGTCCTCTGGATAAAATGATATTGATCACTTTTGCGTAGGTGTCCAGGTGGTGGGAGAAGGATAGTACTTTCTGACTTTGAGGTGAAAAATCTGAAATAGAATGACAAAGTACTGAAAAAGTTTTAAAATTTTCACTATTTTAGTCAATGAAAAATAGGTGAAAAATCAGGTAAATTTTTAACCAATATTTTCACAGAAGAATGTGAAATGCTCGTCCAGTGGGAGGGAAGAGAATGACTTGAAGCCGGCTTAAGGTTTGGGCAATGTGCAATAGCTGAATTGAACTTTGAATGCAAAAGGACACTGGATGCAGGCGAGGTGAGGCTGACTTTCAAACTAGTGCTTTGTTGAACATAGTACAAAGGGGTTGTTGAAAAAGAGGGCAGTGGAGCGAAGGAGAAAAACATTGTGAGCGAGGAACTGAAAGGACACCAGGTAAATAGTGAGATTCATCTCTGCACCTTTATATAGAGCACCAAGTAATATCGAACAGGGAACAAGGGTTGTGCAGGTAGGCAGGGAATGATTGCACAGGATGGGCCCGCCGAAGCCTGACAGCATCACAAAATCCTCATTGTAGAACCTCGGGTTTGGTTGGGATAATTCGCTTTCCACAACGACGGGGATGCAAATGGCAGACATCCGCAGAGTGGTTGTGTGCCGTGCCGGGAGCCTCGCTAGACAATAGTCCAAAGTGTAAGCCAGAGACGACCCCACTGACCCCACAGGCTCTTGACATCCGGGTTAGAAACCGTCGAGTCCGGTGGTCATCGTAGGCCTGACCTGCTTGCCGGTGATGAGAACACGGTGCACAGAAAAACAGGCCGTGAACATCATGTGCAGCGCGCATTGTAATAAGGACCGCGGTATCGGTATCGAAAGATATGTGATTCGAATTCGACTACATTCGTCCTCTAGAGGGGAAGGTATAGTCGAATGATAGAGCGGAAGGTCGGTGCACGAATCGGCCTTGTATGAGCGGTAGGTGTGTGGTGTGTGTGAACGGGGGATCGTGGAGACCATTCGTCTCCTAGGTGTGGACGTGTGCAGCGGACCTGTTGTTAGTGAAAACGGTAAAGAAGGTGTGAATGCCTAAACCTGGCTCCCCGTACGAGAGTACTGGAACCCTAAATGTGTTGCCCTGCCTGCTTTCCTTCATGCGCTCTTCCCCTTAGAACCAGCGCTGGAGATGTGATGTGTGTCGCACAGATGATGACACCGACGTTGTTCGGTCGACGGTGAGACAGTTGGTCTCGATGGCTATGGACGGCGATTTGTATGTGACGGCTTCTCTCCGGGCCTGTTTTCTACAGAGCGAGGCTCGCGAGAACGGTGATCCTAATCGAGGAAGCCTGGGATGGTGGCACCGGGTCCGGTGAGGAGGGACCCTGCTGATGGAGGTGTGAAAGGTGAGACGCCGATGAACGAGCGAATGCAAGATGTGTGGCCTGCCTCTGGCAGTGGGCGAGGAGGAGGGTGCACGAGAGGTACGAAGTCAGGGAAGGCTGGGAGTACCCCTTAGATTGAGCTGGGAACAGTACAGAAAGTGGGGAAAACACCCCAAAAGCTACTTCTGCAGGCCGGAAGGTACTCACTACTCCTACTAAATGTGCTCCCTTTTATACCTCCTCGACGACTTCCCACGTTTCCAGAGGTGCCATGCGGTGAAACGGTGCACTAGGGTGCGGCCGTGAAATCTAATGGATTGACTAGTGAGAAAAGCGAACTAGTCACTCTACTCAAACCAACCAAAACCAAAACAAATCACTAATCCTAATCCTAATACTCGTGTGTGTGTGTTTTTTGGGGAGGTAGGGTACGTATCACCCGTCAAAAGGGTGTGCAAGGTTGGAATAAGGCTTTGTTTCAATAGCAACTATGTGGTTTTAAGCACAGTTATGCTAGGGTAGCAGGGACTTCACGCCAACAGGATATCAAGACTCAAGTAAACTTTAGACTGTTCAGAGCTTTCAGTTTCTTTGTGAGCGGCAGAACCTAACACTACTGGCAGCTAGCCAAGAAGCAGAAGGTAGGGCAGACTATCAACAGACAGATGCTACTTCAATATCAACCAACGTTTGCACGAATGGCGGCGGTATCAACGAAACGGGGCTGTTACACAGAAGGTGGACGCTGGGCTAAGGCGCGGACAGTTACACTGAAGGCGGCAGTTTCACTTCTACTAGCACAAACTAGTCTTTAGTCCTGGAGGCCTAAAGCGCTGCTACAGGAGACTGGTTGGTGCAGGTTGTATGGGGCTCTTATATCAATGCGGTTGGTAGTCTTTTTGACGTCCCGTATCTCTTAATTCATATCTGATGTCTTGTCACAAATCTAGAGTCTACTATATTGCCCGTATATCTGGGGGATAGTTTACTGGCTAATACAGAGTACACAGCTGGCTTTTATACATTTCAGAGAGAAGTAAAGGAGATAGACGGAATGAATAGGAACATTAAAGGGTGGGAGCCCGAGTAGTGAATGGCCAATGGCGTAGAAGGCATTCTCAACCATGGGTATTATGACCTGCTACCGGGGCTAGTCCACATGTATTTCTCTAGCACGCCATAAGATGTGCTTAGTTGTCTTGGTTTCCATCTTTCTGACTGAGCAAGTCAGTCTTTTAGTCATAGCTGACTGGTCAAGTCAGTCTTAGTCAAGTTCTATTCCATTTCTCTATCAGTCCCGCACTTCACAAGCTCAGTGGAACTCATAGTAAATATCAAGCAGATTGACAAGATAGTGCGGTGCTACACTGGTGGACCAGTATAGTGACCAGTGCAAATATGGCGCGGCGCCATTCTATAGTGCCAATCCTCATCAGTCATATCAGTAAATCCTTGATGCGAGGCCCGCATCTTTCTAATGGTCAGATCTGCCCGAGTAACCACAGTGATGGTTAACTCGGTAACATGTCTTCATCCTAATCTAATCAGTTGGTCTTATACACAAAATGGCACGGCGCGATATCTCTGCCGGCCCTAATGTGATTGTACCAATCCTGACTTCGTATATCTTGTTTTAATAGTCATCAGACTATTCAGAGTCCGTTGAGGCGGCAAGTCAATAATTCTGAGTAGTTCCCTGATGTTTCACCTCCAGCACATAAGAT
Source organism: Mycena olivaceomarginata (assembly GCA_029378375.1). NCBI lineage: Eukaryota > Fungi > Basidiomycota > Agaricomycetes > Agaricales > Mycenaceae > Mycena > Mycena olivaceomarginata. The sequence goes on along the minus strand of JARKIC010000554.1, from coordinate 177,420 downwards.
AATGGTTTACCGCCACCATCTATAGCTCAGTGTAGAATATCATAGTCAGGACGTAACAGCCTTTTGGGCTGCCTTGTCAAGTCTACTCAATCCTTCATAGTTGGTTTGTTACACTGACTTTCGGCCATCAATAGTGTAGCCTACCACCCCAGGGAGGGTGTACGCTCATAATCTAGGCCCCGGGAAGCTAGCCCAAGGTAACTCCGCCAAAAGTCGGTCAAATGGGCCTCAAACCCCCTAACTTTTTTGGATTTCTCAGCCCCAGACCCCCTAAGTCGGAGAAGGATATTATGTGTTATAACTTACGTAAATATCGTTTTTTCTTGGTTTTTTACCCCTTTTTCAATTTTTTTTTTCCGCCGCTGTGCCTGGGACCGTGATTTTCGGCCGCGTCCTCTTTTGCGAGAGTGCCATCCACTTTGGGCCTACTTGGTTCGTGTGATCAGACATTGGGATGCGACGTGAGTGATGAGGTTGGGAAGACCTTGGGGAAGACCATTTTTTTGATGTGCAGCAATCTTCAGTTCTGCGGTAGTATACTTGGTAACAAGTGTCTGGCTTCTTTGAAGTGTTGGATGCGGTCACTCGTTCGAACCTTCCCCTTCGAGTTTTTTTTTGACCTCCAGCCGGCCCTCAAACCCCCTAACTTGGAGTGGGTCTCCAAAATTTTGGCCTCAAACCCCCTAATTCCGGAGTCAAAAATCGCAAAATTTTCGCCCTGAAACCCCCTAACTTCGGAGTTACCCTTAGGTGAGCTTCCCGGGGCCTCATAATCTAATGCCTCACTTCTGCCCGCTAATAGGTTCAAAATGAAATAAAAACTGGTGTTTTCATGCATGTTTTGGTACACGCCCTATCAGCGGGTCGCAGGTGTTTCCAGGGGACAGGGGACATCATGAGGCGTTTCGGGGTGCATATATGACAGGAGAACGGACACCTCTGCTGAGGAGACCGATCGTCTCTGGGCGCGCGCGAGGCGCGGTGAGGCCAAACGACCTCAGAATACGTCTGGAGCTCCAGGCACGGCTGGTAATTGTGTCAGTGGGTGCTCGAGTGCTCAGGAAGGGGGAGAGACAGATGGTCTCCTCTCGGCTAGTCGATGCATCGTGTGAAGTGGGGGAAGGGCTGTGTCGGGATATCCTCTGCCTCATCCGATGGGTCGGCGTCAGGCACGCGGCAGGTCCGTCCGGTGTGGGAGAGCGTCCGATAACGGAAACGAGGGAACGTCGTCCACGCGCCAGGGGACCGGTCGTATCCTGTTGGTGGACGCCGAGTAGCGACGAGCGCAGTCCGCACGGTACAAGGAGCGTCAGTTCGTTGGATGCAGAAGGTCACGTCGTAGGCGTCAAGAACCCGTGGGTCGTGGCATCGTGTGACAATGGTGCAGGAGCGAGCCCAGAATGGCGGGGGAGACGATGCGGATGTGGGGAGAGCAGTGGTCTCGTTCGGAAGCTGCTTCCAGTAACGTAGAATCCCATTTAGGAAGATCTGTCGCATACGTCCGAGATCGTCCCGTTACTCGTGCAGATGGTTCGCAGGGGTCATGAGGCGGCAAGCGATGCGTAGCACGCTCGGAGACCTCACAGCGTCGAGCATAGCCAAGGCGATCTTCGAAGTCGAACACAGATGGCTGAGTATCAGAATACTTAGAAGTCATAGCCAAGGGGATGTGTTCGAAGTCGAACACAGATGGCTGAGTGAGTATCAGAATACTTAGAAGTCAACCTGTTGGTCGTCAACTTTGCATTCGTGAGGGAAACCGGAACCAAACGCATAATTACGCTGCTAGAATCCAGATGCTGACAGAAACTCCGGGTTTGCGGCTGAAAATGAATGTACTACGATTCAGATTCGGGCGATCTCAATGGTGTCTCTTGCAAAAAAGAATCAGCAACCAACATGGAGAGATGCAGAGAGATGCATCAGATCTCACACCACGTTGACACTTGAACGGGTTCGGATGACTGGACGGTGAGATTCTGTAGTGTTACCGCTGTCCGGTTCAGAACCGATTCCGAACCTGAACCGAACCGAACCTCAGTTCAGGTTCAGGCAGTGGCAAGGCACCGGACCGAGCCCCAGGTGCGGTTTGGGGTTCGAAGATTGTTGGATTTTTCCGAACCTGTGTGAACCTCAAATTTTCTTTGCTTCAAATAACAATATTTGCCAAAAAAAAATCGCATATGCGAACCTTCTTGGCGTCAACAGAGGTGTCGTGACCGCGTTAGAGCCAAAAGGAGAGATCAAGTGGATCATGATGGCGGCAACATGCGTGTTCCTTGACTTCTCCACTGCACCAGCTCGTCGCAGGCTTCATGTTTAACACTACCGAGGTTCAAGGTTCAAATCTTTCGTAGTGTCTGTCTACAAGAAACTAATTTGACACAGTCAGCCTCACCTTGCCTGCATCCAGTGTCCTTTCGCATCAGTGTCGGTTGAACTTTGAAATTCAGCTATCAGTCGGCAGCAGTACATTGAATCAGTGCTTCTTGATGGGCCATGACGACTTGTGATTCTGAAAACAAGGATCGGGTCCCCGAGACAGTCGTCAAAGTTCCTAAATATTGACGAGACTGAGGAGTGACTGAAGCTATCGCCAACTTGAATCCAATGCTGAACTGACACACACGCAAGTATCGATATCATTGGCGGCACGTCGCCATTCCAACCCTCCCAGGATACGCAGCATATCGGACCTGCTGATCAAGTTCGAAAATCAAAGGAGGTTGCGATTGCCAAATGAAGCCAGAGGCCATGCAGCTTTTCTCCTTGAAGATTTCCTAGAAAAAATTGAAATCCGATACACTAAAAAACAGCCAGGCCGAAACGGAAGGGAAGGCCCTTACAAGCCCTAATCGAACAAGCGCGTTGCACGACTACATCATCAGGCAAACCCCACCTGGGTGGAAGGAAGTTTACAGCTCACCTACGGCTTCCATCGCCGTAGCCGTCCATTCATTCTTCCCTGAACAAGGTAAGCTTGGACTGGAACGTGAAATACGCGAGATGAACTTGTTGAGAAGATGCCGATTAGCTGCCGTGTAGAAGGTAACATAGACCAGAGAGTCTGAGAGACTTCATGCGGGGCCCGACTCGCCCCAGTCTGCGATCAGCGACCCGATCGCTGTACCCGTCTTTTTAACGACCGTCTGCAGGCTGGACGTGACAAAGGCGCGCGGCGTTCCCCTTGGTGGCGGTATCGATGGCCGCCAGAATCACTGTGAGGGTGGCGCCCCCCTGGTTCGTTGCAAACATAGTCAAAGAAAATGCAAGTTAGCAATGTGTGTCGCAATTCAACTTGGGAACTATGCGCGGCCGGACCAATGTTCTGGATTTGTGATCGACTTCAGGTCTGCGATGTTCGAGGTGATGAGATCCTTGTTGCAGGTGGGTGGGGCCTCCGCTTCCTGGGCACACGTGAAGTCGTCGCCTCCCGCATCGAGGCACTGCTGAAAGACGTCGTTGCCGATATCGGGGATCGGAGCTGTGCATTCCGAACGAGTTGTCTGAGGTTCGTCTGCACAGAATGAGGAAGGTGCACTCACCCACGAGGACGCTGGATGTGACCAAGGTGTAAAAGAAGAGTGCGACTTTGTTAAACATAGTCGAAGAGGCGTTGCAAAAAAGGGTGATGGAGCGAAGGAGAAAGATGGTTAATAGAGAGGAAAGGAGAAGACACCAGGTGAGGGAACGGTGTTCCTGCCCGCCTCTTTATGAGGGGGACAATAAGAGATGTTAGTCAGTCTCCCCGTGGGTTAATTCACTCGCGGGATAATCATCCTCACATTGATGCAGCTTCCGCTTACCGAGACGCAGGCTTTAGGAAGCCGGATCTCTTCTAATATCTCGTTACACAGCCCATTGCCCAGGCTTTCTGTAATTTCTTTGTGAGTTGTTAACTGGCGACAAACCAAGGCCGTTGCTTTCGTGAGTTTTTTTCGGCGGCCGATACCGAGTAAGTATCGGGGGTCTGGAGTCTGCACGAAATTGTTCAATACCATTCTGCCACGGACATGAGGTATTAAGAATCATCCAGATGAGAAACAATCACTGCGTTCCCACCCCCTGTAGACACACGTAAACACACGTGCGTCGACCTTATCCGACATGCGGCGATCTTCGGCTACGTTCCGTAGACCATGACATGGACGGAGGTAGCCGAACGTAGCCGAAGATCGCCGCATGTCGACACATCTCTCTCTTTATAAAATAACGGGTGTCTGTCCGAAGCCTTTGACGCCCTGCATATGGTCTTTTCTACCCGAAACTGTGGATCGTCCCACACTAGGCGCTAAGCGCCAAACACTTCACTCCGAACTGTGGATTCTCGCACGGCAGGCGCTAACAGGCGCCAATTACTCACACAGCCAGCGCTAATTATCCCTTGCCGCCTTCGGCATCACACACCACCGTTAGGATTTCTGCAGCGATCTCTCAAATAAACTCGAACCCCAAATCCACTCCCCTGCTGTGTCACTCACCGACCCGACTTCCGTCCGAAGCCTTTTCATCCTCCGCTTAAATTATTTATGCCTGCAGGCACTCCGGGTCGATTGTTTCATCATAACTCTCTAACTCAGCGGTGCCGTCCTCTGCCACGTTTGGGCTGGCCTTTAAATAAACTTCAATATGTGAACAAGCAACAGATTCTATCTGCACCTTTTATCCGACGGTGAGTACCAACGGTCAACCTTCTGGGTTATTCCCAGGCCGATATAAGTCTCAATGTCAACCTTCACAGTCACGCCCAATGGAAGGGGATGCGAGGCCGCAAAGCGGCAGAGCAACCGCTTGTATCGGATAAGGTCGATGCACGTGTGTTTACGTGTGTCTACAGGGGGTGGGAACGCAGTGAATCACGTCAGGTCCAAGACGGAAGGACGGAATCCCATACATAATCATTCCGTCTACGGCTGCGCGAGAAAGTGGGGGAAAATAAACACGGCACACTGGCACTCTCGGCGACGTAGTTGTCCCTTTTCTTCGTTTCCTGCACGAAATATATAAATGCGAGCCGCTCCGACGAAAAAGACGGACAATTTTAGTGGATCGGACCAAGCCCGAGTTGAACGGGCGCTTCCTGCTCAGGCAGCCCTCGTCAAAATACAGTTTGCGCAGTTGCGGACCACTCCGCCCTCGGCCGGGATACCTAGTAGAAGCCCCGGCCCACGAAGATGTCATGCTGGCAAGCAAGAGTTTAGCACTAGGTGGAGAGGGAACGTTACCGAATTAGTGTCAGGACCGGCACCGACTCGGAGGAGAGTAGATCAATATCGATGAAACTTGAGGATAAGATATCGAGGTGGGGCAAAATTGGGGTCGATCGGATGGGGGAACCGAAGAAATGCGGGGCGTGCGAGATTGCAGGATGGTCGGAAATTCAGAGAGGGAGCGGTGGATGTCCGTGGACCACTCAGTTGGATTCCCGGGCGAAGAATGCCATTCAGATGGGGGGTAGGGTAGCGGAACGAGATGAATCCCCTTGGGCAGCGAGTGCGAGCCCTGAGCTCGAGCCCGAGTGGAAGCGAAGTAATTGAGAACAGATTGATGGAACGACGGCACCAGCAGGAGACACTTACCCTGAGTTCATCTTCAGCGAAAGAGCCTGGACGGTAGGAATTCGGGACATTCACAAGCACGGAAGAGAGGTGCCAGATCGGGGGAAGTGAAATGAGCCGTCAGTAGAAGCGTATGCATTGTGCGAGAAAAGATTTCCAGTTGGAACCAACGAGGGAAGCTGAGGGGACTGTGGAGCACCGTGGAGACGTGCCAGGCAGCCTGAGCATGCTCGCATCACGTTTACAGCTTGCGCGGAAAGCTGGCGGTATGACGGCATGACGACGAATATCCGCTTCAAACCCTCCAAAGCTCGAGCGGCGTCGCGTAAGCGGACTCACACCGGAAGTTGCCGAATATTGGGTGGCCCGATGTTGATATGTTGAAATCTAATTCGAAATGTTGAATATGAAGTTGGACTTGAAGTGAACTGAAAGCAAACCTGAGACTGCCGGAATCACTTTCCATTTAGGCTGCGCTGAAAGCAATGTTGAAATCAGTTCAATCAGCTTTGATATTGGTGCTGACGCAATACTTTGAATTGGAGTAGCAACGTCGGATGGCCACCGGGGAAGAGTCTAAGAAATGACAAGGAATGCCGCGCACGCACCAGAATAGCGAGAACTCACGATAAACCCTGGAAGAGAAGCGGGTGAGGACCACTCGGTTTATCCTGGGTTGTAATTCCGGCTCCGAGAATGAAATGTTGGGCATCTTAAGAGGTGTACCCCGTTCGTTGGACAGGCGACCAAAAAAGGCCGACGATAGAGTGATGGTCCAAGCCCGAGTCGAACGGGCAAACACTGCTGATTCGCATTGCGCTGAATCGATTGTCGCAGGTGCGCGCCACTGCGCTTTGGTCCCATATTTGTGTGGTACTGTCAGCCTAGACATGTGCGATTGATAAGTTCCAACCTGGGATTCACAAGCGCGGCCCCGGCTCCGTGCATCCTCCGCGTCAGAGACATCGAGTTCACACTTTTTTAAAAACAATGAACTTACGCAAAAGGTCAAGACAGCCAGCGACGAGAAAAAATAAAGGAAAAGAAAAAAATGAACTCATACTGCGCCAGAATGGTCCAAGCCCGAGTCGAACGGGCGTTCCTGCTTAACTTATAAAGCACTCTTTTTATGCTGCGCAGGTGACGACCGCTCCGCTTTGAACTGATATTGTCAATGGTGGGACGCGATACCTGATGTTAGGCTTGGGCCAGGGGGCACGTTTAATTAATTGAACCGCGTGCCGCAGCCGGCAGCACGGCGGTTGGGTTCGACGGATTCATTGACGCTATCGTTGCCGGGTAAGAGTCTAAGAAAAGATGAATACAAGGCCGCGCGGGAGAACAGCGAGAACAACAGACCCTATATGGACCGCTCGGTTGAACCAGAGTTTTTTTTCAGCTCCGGGGACTGTTGGGGTTGGGCATCGTCGCAGAGCTGTAATATCTTATTGCCATAATCGGAATCCTACTTCGCTCGTAGGCCAGGCAGGCGGTGGGGGTGCGGTTGCAGGTTGCGATGATTTATGGTCTAAGCCCCAGTCTAACGGGCGGCTCTTGCATATCTATCCGACGCGTTTTCAACTGATGCAGGTGCGGACCACTCCGCATTGGACCTATATCTCATCGATGCCGAAGTTGTAACTCCATATACCTGAGTGAAGGAGTATAACACGGGGAAGACCGGGACGAGAATTCGGAACTGCACGGAACAAAGTTGAAAAATCGGGCTTGGGCTTCGGAGTCAGCGAGGTAGCCAGTGTACGACGCTGAAAAAGGGGAAGAACGAAAAAATAAAAATAAAAATAGTAAAAAGATGGTCCAAGCCCGAGTCGAACGGGCTCCTGCTTTATTTCTAACAGCGTTGACCATGTTGCGCAGGTACGGACCGCTCCGCTTTGGACCGGTATTGGTGGGAGGGTGAGTCCCGCGTGCATCAGCCCAGCTCGTACCTTCAACTGATGCAGGTTCCGGACCCACATTCCGGGGAAGCAGGAGCTGCCATGAGGACGTCTCAAAGTAAACAGTCGGGACATAACGCCGCTTTACATACCTGGGTTGAATTCTGACAGCTCTGGGATGAAATGTAGAGCAGCGAGCAAAAAAGTGGAGGACGTCAACAGACAGAGCAGTGATGGTCCAAGCCCGAGTCGAACGGGCGCTCCTGCTTTACTTCATTCGAGAATTTTTAGCCATGTGGAGCAGGTGCGGACCACTCCGCTTTGGACCGATATTGTCAACGGCGAGACGCGACCTACGGCTGAAGGGGAGACTCGGGCCAGGACGGGGGCGCTTGATTAATTGCGAAGTGCGCACCGGAGCCAGATAGTTGGGGTTGGGTTCGCTAGTGTTCAAGTTGCCGTGCCGAATGTAATGACCACTGCGCCATCGGGTAAGAGTCTAAGAAAAGACAAGGCATGCCGCGCGAGAACACAGGACAGATAAACCCTGGAAGGAGGCATACGTGCGTGGACCAATCGGCCGAACCACAAATCTCCTCAGTGTGAATTCCGGCTGCCGGCCAGCTCCGGGAACAAAATGTTGCGCATCTCGACAGACACTAAATTTAATGTCGACACCAGCTCTAGCGTAGGGCAGGCTATGAAAAAACTGTTCAAACTACAGAATTATGGTCCAAGCCCGAGTCGAACGGGCGGGTCCTGCATATCCATGGCATTTCCGCTAACTGATGCAGGTGCGCACCACTGCGCGTTGGACCCACATTTCTGGGAAGTAGGAGGCTAGCCGTCTGAAAGTAAGTAGTCGTCGGTACGGATGGAAGTCTAGTGAGGGCTCTGCCTGCATTGAACTCCGGCTTCCCGGGCCGGCCAGCTCCGACAATAGCAGCGCAATAGCAGCGAGACAAAAAGGTGATTGCGAAAGTACTTGACGGTCCAAGCCCGGCGACAATGAATCTGCTTTGCATTGGCATTTTTGCAGGCTGTCACGTTTTGCGCAGGTGCGGACGGCTCACTCATTCCGAGTCTGCTTTGGATTCACCGGTATTTGCACTGGGATGAGCACGGAAAGGGAAGGAAAGGAAGTATACTCAGTCCCGGATTCGAGTGGGAGAAACAAGTACGTGGACCACTCGGTTGAGCTCCGATTGATTGAATGAAACCTTGCTTGAATTGGAATTGGAATTGGAATTGGGGGCCTGCGCTGGGCACGCGACCGAGTAGCGACCCGGCGGGGTGCAGGGCAGGCGAATAGCAACCAGCCGCACCGTAATACGGTTACGGCTATATACGGTATACGGTACCGTATTGGCCAAAAATGTTTACGGTTTACGGACGTAGCCGTATACTTACGGTACGGTGCAAATTCCTAATAGCTACACATCCGCTGGAGGAATTGTGGGCGGCCATAGGGAGGATAGGTGTGTCGGGTCTCAGGAACCCGTCTGAGGTTCACCATACTACAGGCCGAGTCTCAGGTACAACGCAAGGAGCATTGGAGACAGGCGCGCGCTAGTTCAGGGGAGTCTGGGATGAATGGGGAAATGAGACGGGACGATGAAGCAATGAATGAATCGCCACTGGTCGGTGTGGCGCTGAAATGAACGACGTGAGTGGAGAGCACACGACTGCGTCAGCATGCTCGCACACGCGGAGATCATCCGCCGTGCGTGAGCCGCATGACGCGGTGGGCCAAATTTCCCGAAAAACACCCAAACAAATGCCGAAAAAAATGGGCGAAAAGGTCTCAAATAGCGGGGAGAGCAGGGGCTTCCTGTTTGAATGCTGTATGGCATGCATGGCAGGATCTCAGACAGCTGTGAACGCCGATCAATGACAGGATCATGTCGGCTGCACTGCCGGATACATAACTCCCACAGGCGTCCGTGCTTGCCGCTCTTTGCTCTTTGCGCCCACCTCTCGTCCTCGTCGTCCGCCGCCCTGGACTCGCAGAGATGTTCATCCTCCCGGTACATGGCCACCCCTCCCTCCCCTTCCCTGCCGCCTTCCCCAACGGGCTAGCACTCTCATGGCTCCACCTGCCACTCACCCTCGCCGCCGCCCTCCTCGTCTTCCTCCTCGTCCGGGGCATGCTGTCCTCGTTTTCACGTCGCTTACGGGCACCCAAGGGCGGCATCGCTGTACCTGTTGAGAAACCCGCCTCGAACGCTGATCTAGAGAAGAGCAGCAAGCCCTCTTCCAGCAGCACCAACTCGTGGTTCTCCTGCAACCTCGGCCTCGGATTCATCTCATGGGAGACCCTCCCGACGACCATCGCCGAGTCTCTTCCGGTAACGCTGCACCCCCCGCCCCCGCCTGTCATGCGCGGGCGGCACGTCTACCGCGGCGGGCGCGGCGTCGGGTTCGTCCACCCTTCTACCTCGAATACTCGGACGCAGAGGGCTATGGTCGAGGCTTCGCGTACGTCTCTTTTGCTCTGCTAATCTGTTGGAGGAGCTGATTGGGTACTCTAGATCCATCGATATACGACTCGCAGACACCCGTGGTCGATGGCGAAGATGATTATGAGCCGGCATGTGCGTGCTTTCTCTTTTTCTCGTCTACTCCCTGTCTTTTTTTTTTCTTTTTGCGCGCGCGTCGGCGGCAGCGACAACCCGAGTACGGCGTCATTTGTGTGGAGTGGCGGGGTGGGGCGGGTGCCACGTCATCCATGCCATTGCTCCCTGCTCCCTTCTCGAGGCCATCGTCTGCCATCGAGTGGACTGCGTCGTCGGCCACGTCATCGCCGTGCCCCGCTATCGCGCGGGGATTCGGTGGGATTCGGTGTCTTATCGCATACCGCGCTGCTTGTTCCTGTTCCTGGCCCCTCCTTCCTTCTCTTTCCCTTCCAATCCCCCCCGGCCCCGGTCTATCCCCTCCCCGCATCGCATCTGGACATCTCGGTTCCCTGCCTCGCTCGTGGCTTATCGCCTATGTGCTACGCCCGGCCTGCCCGGCCCACATCGCCCTGCTCGCTCGTTCCGTCCGCTGCCCACTATGCGCATCCCCTCCCCCTTTCCGCTTGCGCGTGCGCGTGAGGTGGACGCGGAGGGTGGGAGACGAGATGCGATGCAATGAGGCATTCGCTCCATCCACCCCCTCCACACTCTTCAATACTCGTCCCCGCCACGCTGCCCGCCCTCCTCTCCTCCTCACCCCGCTGTATTCCCTTGTCCCTTCCCTCTCTACGTTCCTTCGTCCATACGCCTGCGCCCCACTATCTCATCTCATCTCATCTTATCTTATCGCTCTTGCCTTTTTCGGCCCTCTCCCCTCTTTATTCGCTTTCTCTTTCTCTTGATCTCTTGATCTCCTCTCGTGTGTATGTGCCTCCGCTGACACTCCACTCTCCACAGACATACCGCGCCCCGGCGCCGCGCCGCGCGCCCCCGCCCTCTGCATCCCCGTCGGCGTCTGCTGCGCTCTCGGCGTCGATCGCGGCGCATGCGCGGGAGGGGAGTGTATGAACGTATGAGCGTACGACGAGACGGAGGTATGACGAGACGAGGGCTGGGTACGATGATTTGGAGCCGTTAGGGCTTTTGTCGGGCGGGGATTTGGTGGTGGTTTTTTGAATTTTGGGTGGGAGAGTGCGCACGGGTTTGGATTGGAGCTTTTGGAGTGCTTTTCGTTTTGTCGGAGCGGAGCAGGGGGAGTGGTGGGCCCCGGGGTGGGGAGTTGCTGCCTGCTATTGATTGAGATCGTGCACGCGCACGAACGGACATTTGCACTATTGTTATTACCTTATGCTAGTTTCGCTGCTTGTTGCGGACGCTTTTATTATACCTTTTTATTGATGTTGTTGTCTTGATGTTACAGTTCTGCTACCACTTCGAGGGTAGAAGGTCCCAGTGAGAAAAGGTCCAAGGCGGAAGGGTCCGCACCTGCCATCACTTACGGGGCAAATGTGTAGGTGTAAGCGGGGTGCCCGTTCGACTCGGGCTTGGACCATAGCGCTTGGCAATTGTTTTTTCCTGCTGTGGTTTTCTGCCTTGGGTTTTTTGACAGCACTCAGAATGTGCCCACTGGAGATTAAGTCCAAAGCGGAGTGGTCCGCACCTGCGGCTGTTGTACTGGAACGTTGACGATTTCGCAGGTGTCGCCCGTTCGACTCGGGCTTGGGCCATGATTTTTGCGAAGTCTTCTTTTTTTTTCCCTTGTTTTTTTCTCGCATGTGGTCCATGGGTAGATGGTCAAATTTAGTCTTGTGTTTACCGCGGGGGTTCGATTGGAGTGCGTCGTTATTATGTGGTCTTATGTCAGCATTCTCCGATTCCCTTCCCTCAGCACAACACCATTCAAATTCGATGAAGTTTGGTGGCAGATAACATTTAATACCGCCTATCTAACCTTCTGTCTATTCAGAATATTAACAAAGTCGTTGTCTCGAATATCCGGTTTGATTTGGGTTTGATCAAGCTGGAATTTTGGCTGAAGCATAAATCAATGAAAACTTAAAAGATTCCTTAAGGAAAAATTGAGGCAGGTAAGAGGAGTATCAAAATGAGGCTCCAGTGGTTCCTGCTGCAACAGATGTGTTATTAGCGCGAAACAAAAAGGTTGGAGACGCCAGGATTTGAACACACATGGGGATGAATTACATAATAAGGGAGCACTACCCCACCGTAAGCAACAGACTCTATATAGCGAGGTACGAGCTTGGTTAGTATAGAGTGTCTGTCTACGAGAGACTAGGTCAAATTGCAAGTAAACTCGGTTCAACCTTCCCCTGTGCGGCGCTGGTTCTGGCTAGCAACTAACTGCACCACATCATAAGTAAGTTATAGTGTACATGCATATTCAAGATCATGGTGAAATTTTGTGCTCTGTTGACAATGTGGGACAAATATATGTATATGCAGGCCGTCGACTCGGGCTTGGATCATGATGCTGATGAATTCCGTGTGCATACTTTTTTGTTTCTTGTTTTTTTTTTTTTTGGCTTCATGCTGAGGTGGGTGGGTTAAGTTGGGGAACTTCTAAATTTGATTCAACTTGCCCCCGTGCGGTAGTCTGACCCAATGAACTAACTGTACCATATTTCAGCAATGTTGTGCTCTCAATAGGGTCGTCGGGGTTAGTCTCTCTAGACAAACACTAATGTAGTATTACAACCCCTAGTTCACGGGGTGTCACCCGTCACCACAAAAGTTCACTGGATCGAAATTTCACAGCTCGGCAATCAGCCAGCAATTCCCATAAAAGGTAATCCATCGAATGCTGGAGCGAAATTTTGCAATTAGAGACGTTGCACAAAGCTGCATGCGGCTTTTTTGGTGCGCAAACTCATCACATGCAGCTTTCTTTTAGTTTGCTCTGGTGGTCAAAAGAGGCTATTTGAGAGTCCCAGTGATGCTCTGGAGCAAAAAAGGATATTCCCGCGTGCAGCTTTGAAAGCCGCATGTGGCTTTTGCACAACATCCCTATTTTCTAGGCCTATTTGGGCCAGGAAAACTCATAATTGAGACTCATTGTCACTGTCACTGACCTTGATTAGTTCAGCTCACAGGTCTCTGTCACCCGTCACCCGAACTAGTGGTCACAATACTACAGTATACATTTTCTTAACTCGTGCCTTGTTGATATATGTATAGTCTGTCGTTTACTTTTACTGCGCTCGTTACCCGGGAGCCTGCGTTATTGTGTAAGACTTCCTTTTCGGGTTTTCACATGAACACATGTTGGACGCGACTTAGGCGCGTCATAGGCCCAGTAGGAGATCACAGGACAGTTTTTTACCTAGACCGTCACGGCAGCGGGTGGAAGCCCTACGCGTAAATAATGGCTCCATATGATATATCTCCCTTGTACAATAAAACACGGGATATTCTACTGAGAAACCCGGTGAAACGGCGTAACATAAATGCACCGCATCTAGTGCTAATTTTGCGATTCCTATGACCAGTATTTATACAACGGGAAGCAGCAAGCACTTCTGTTGTTACTAGCAAACTAGCTAGTACACAGACCACTTGTTAGGTGATATAAAGGAGAGTCAGAGCGAGCCCTAACTGCTGACTGTAGCGCGAGACTGCACTAGTGTGACGCGCTGGCTGCTAGTCGAGTGTACAAACCACCAGGGGTTAAACCACAGCCTAAACATTCATTGGGACGAGACCTAGGAGACTCTAGTAGTTGAGAGATGATGTGCTAGGGAGCTAGCGATGGTCTAGTGGACTGGAATCAATGATGGATGTATAGCTAGGAAACAGTGTTTTGAGCTAGTTCGCTCAGCACAGGTCTAGGCTGTACTATCTAATCTCTAGATAAAGGCCAAAGGCAGTGCCAGGCGGAGAGATCCAGCTAGGACCAGCTAGGACCGTAAAGATACAATGCTATGGACACATGAGAGATGCGAAACGATAGCTAGGGCCTAATACAGGCAGCTAGCTCGAGTGGAATAGCAGGAAGGCTATTGGTGCGGAGCTACAGGCGATCATCGATGCTCTGACACATAGAGCTGACCTATGATGTTGGTTGCAACCCCAGGTTGTCTAGATGCGATAGATCGACGCTCTGACAAACAGGGATGACCTATGATGTTGGTTGCAACCCCAGGTTGTCTAGATGCAATGGATTGACGCTCTGACAAACAGGGATGACCTATGATGTTGGTTGCAACCCCAGGTTGTCTATAATGTGATGGATCGCCACTCTGACACAGAGAGATGACCCAGAACACCAGCTGTAATACCGGGTTGTCTAGATGCGATGGCTCGGCATTCTGACACAGAAAGATGACCTAGAACACTAGCTGCAAACCCAGGTGACTAGGTGCGATCCTTGGCTATAGATGATGTGCCCAGGATCTGCAATATACCCACGAATAGGCTGCTAGCTCGTCAGCAAGGCTGACCTAGCATGTCACAGGATGGCTCTAAACCGAAATGGCAGTCGTCTTATTGGCTGTTCATCTTGAATCACCTCATATTGCTTATTATTGTATTATTCAGCTCGCTTTTCACATGTATTTGGAACCTAGTAGTATAAAGGAGCACAGGAGCGACTAGCACCTCAGATTAGCACTCCCTGGTCGAGTATGAAGCTGGTGCAGGTGGCCTCTGATAGAGGTTACACCCCAGTTTTGTGTGACACTAGTGGAGGTGGTCTCAGGTGGCTAGTGAAGTTTGTAATGCACTTCACTGATAGTAGTCTTTATTGGAATTAGTAACTGTTGACTCTGGAACATGGAGTGATTAGTGGCGGTCAGAGTAGGATTTAAATACACGATTCTGGGGCCGATTCTGGATTCGATTCTGGAATTAATTTACCGTGGGAGAATCGTCGAAATCCAGAATCGCTTCAGAATCGTGGAATCGTGTAAAAGCTCCTCTGGAGGCGCTTCTACAACGATTCTCGAGGCGATTCCGATTCTCGTTTAATTCAAGTCTTGACTATTACAAAATTCTGTGAGGATTAGGATAAGGATAAGGAAATATTGTGTGTTAAACGGGCTGACGATCACTGTCTACATTCCACCAAGGTACTTACGCACCTTGTCCACACTGTCCGTCGCTCTTGTACCGCTGGTGCTCCCTGTGCTCCCGTCGCATGACCTGCTGGAGCTGTCGTTGGAGATGTACAAGACTTGAAGGTGATCCCGTGTCGTCTATGCCAGTAATACTCAGCGGCGCGTGAACAGGGCTCGGCGGGCTTGGGCCGCCGCATGTCAGGGGACGGCGCATCAGCAGTCGGAAGGCGGCATGCTGAGCATAGCCACCAGATAACGAATTAATTAATAGCGCACAAATGTGGCTGAGAATCGTCCACAGAATCGTGGCAGGAAGTTGGCGGTCAGAGTAGACGGCGATTCTGAACGATTCTTACACAATTCTGATGTAAAACAATTCCAGAATCGACATCAGAATCGTCACCAGAATCGACATGAGAATTGCCCAGAATCGCCTACTCTGACCGCCACTATTAAGTTGAGGATTTCGTGTTGTTGGTTCTAGCAGACCTTTGTTGGTTCTAGCAGACCTCCACATATAAAATAAGGGTGTTCTCTTTGAGACCCAACTTCAGTTGCGCTAGTGACTTTGCCTTCACCCCAACAAGACGGAAGCTCTGTCGTAGTGTGTTGGATCGCTTGCTAGGTGATTGTATGTTGACTTGAGCCCTGCTAAGATAAAGATGGACTAGGGTGTTCTCCTTGAGACCCAGCTGCAGTTTGCGCTAGTGACTTTGCCTTCACCCCGACAAGACGGAAGCTCTGCCGTAGTGTGTTGGATCGCTTGCTAGGTGGATTGTGTGTTGCCTCGAGCCCTATAAAGTAGAAGATGGACTAGGTGCCCCCACCTCTAGTTTGGCTATAACTTGTCAGTTACTTCGCCTTCACCCCGATATAGACGGAAGCTCTGTCGTAGTGTGTTGGGTCGCTAGCTGGATGCTTGTAGTGAGCTAGTGGCGATAAAAGTGGAAAGGTTCCTGTTCTTGGTTAAGGAATAGGTCGACGGTTCAAGGACTCTTCTGGGACGCCCCCAACTTGCCTTGCCGTTTGAGGATTGAAGTCCCTTGTTGTTAGCCTCAGTAGTCTTTGGGTACGTCCTTAGCGAGGATTTTCACAAACCTACATACTCTGCCCTGGTGTTCTCGACCTAACGGTCCAGCCACCTTGTATCCACCCCCCATATAAAACACACCCCCCCGGACCATCCCTAGGTTCCTAGTAGTGTTGTTGTTGGCAGTTGCATATTGCTAGTACGTTGTAGAGTGTGTTGTTAGAAGCCTATAAATCAAACTTGTGTTTGTTCAAGCCTGCTGGTCGCATACTACGGCCCGGACCCGAACTCACAAAGAGAAGCACTTGGATCTTTGGAGGTAGATTGGTTGTGGTTGGTTGTTTTGGGTGTTTGTTCGCAATACCTATCAATTAGCTATTCCTAGTCATATAAGAAGTGCACCGTTTCACCGGTTTTCAAGTGAAACCCGGGGTAAGAAAAATGTGTTACCTGGAAGCCCGGATGCCAGAGGGGTGGTCACCGGGAGGTCTGATACGTCAGCAAACAAAACACAATGACCTGACTTTGTCCTTACTCCCATCTGGTATATCTGGCCGTCGAGTGCTCCCAGGAGATCGGAAGCTTCCGTAGCAGTAAGTCGTTGTCTATCACGCATGATAATCTTCAGATAACTTTGTTTGCGAACTGTTTAATGATCACAGTACTTGATGAAAGGAGTTGTTGCACCGTCGCGACCGAGCCATAGGTGAGGCGAGGACTTGCAGCACAGCATCCACTTAAAATTTGAAAGTTGGGACCAGCTGATGGTAACTTTGCGCAGAGGAATTCTTGAGCAAAGGGATAGAGGCAAAAACATGTTGTATACATGGTTTCCCGAGACTCGAGTTGACAAACATCGCAAGATGTACCACAGAATTACAGAGTGCCAGTCAACAGATACAGAGAAATTGAGGTATCCTAGCCTCAGTGTTCCGACAAGTTTCAGATGAGGAAGTTTCGTAACTGTCAATAGGGGAGAAGGAGCATTGCCCACAGGCCAATAACAAAGAATCTGAATGTAAGTCAGAGTTGACTGTACACATGGTGTGAGGAAGCCAAACACAGAGGTAGTTCAACAGTTGAACAGAGCAAATCTTTCTTGGTGAAAGAGTGGTTGGTCTGCGCGCATCGGTTGATCTGGGTGATACCTCCATCTCACTCCAATCCAATGATGCATGCCGCTGCTCGCACCTCCTTCCCATTTGTGATTGTTGGGCTTCCTCCTCTGGCTGCCTACGCGTCACCCTCCTTGGATTCTCTTTCCTGCCTTTCGCTGCAAGTTTACCTGGCTTTGTTTTTGGCGGAGCCCTATCTTGTTTCTCCTTATCTGAAACACGGTAATGCAGGATCAATGGCGAAACTCGGAGTAAATCTCTGAATCTGGTTTCCGCATACTTAGAGCACGAGGACGTTCAACAAAAATAGTTCGAACCATGCACTGTAATGCTTTATTTTTCGGCGCTGCACTCGTGACATGCATGGTATTTCGGTCAAGATCGATTGAATACCAGGCCAGTGAATAGCTATCAGTAATTACCACGGCTAATTCGCGACCGCAGGCGAGCGGTGGGAAATTGGTACAAAACCAGGTTGATCTGCACCCCCGGGCCATCGTTTGAAGGTATGTCATTTGCTCCTGCGTATAAACCGAATTTGCGTTTTGAAAGTCTTGCAATATTTACAGCAATTTGCGGAACATAAGGCGCGAACGAAATTTTTGCCTTTTTGGGCACTTTTTGATCTTTTTGCTCAGAACACTCGCCCCGCCCTCAGTTCCGGCCCGTTTTCCTTGGGAGTTGGCTTGTTCGATTCGAATTCGAAATGCGCAAGGGATGGTCCCCTTAGATTTTTAATCTGGTATTGAAAACTGCTGTTTGAGCGATAGAATGAGTTTTGTCCTATGTTTTCTGAGGATTTTTCACTAGGACAGCTGCCCTGCACTCAATTGTCCACCTTTTTCTGTGGGCATAGGCTCGATCTGTTTGCCCTTGGAATTCGCAGCGGACTGCCTCATCAGATTTGAAATATCGGACCAAGAGCACTTTCCTGAAAAACGAAATTGGTCTGACAAAACAACATGAGACCATTCATTGGAAGAACAGCTCGTGTGTGCCCCAATCTTGTTCAATTGATCTCTTTATAGGCTCATTTTCCTCTCCCAAGGAATGCGCAGGGGACGGTATCCTTAGACTGTTCAACCTGCCCCCAAAGGGCGCTCATGATGCAGGACTTCGTTTCTAACTGGATTTTATGCAGAACAGCAGTGAGGATCTTTTGGGATGCCCACAAATCAATGTTTCTTCATAAACCGCACTTTGAGATGTTACATACTGCAATTGCATACTTATTGCTGAACCTTTAGGTTTGGCTACCCAGGGGAACTTGGGCTTAGTTCTCTTTTGCTACATGTACAAACAAAGTTAGTCACACAACATTGGTCATGACGAAATAAAATCGAAAGAAAATGCGACAAGGCCTAGAAATAAATCCAAATGCAAGGGTATGTTTTCCAACTTCTTACCTGCCTGAATCCTCTTACGCGACCCGTTTCATCGCCTGAAACCAAAGATATGCTCTGATTTCGATTTTGGGGTGTTAGTCATTTCTGCTTTGTGTTCGGCCCAGTATCCGGGCACGGAGAATATTAATCCCCGGGATCAATCAACACATCCTGATCTTGCCAGTGCACTAGGGCATCAAACCATTCCATATTTTTACGGAAATACGGCACGTAAAAACGGTTACGTCCCCGTACCGTCGGTGAGTTTAGTTCTTACCCGAACGTTACGGTGATGGTACGGGTTCAGCCCTAAATGGGTCCCCGTAACCGGCCGTTTACGCGTAAAATACGGGTAGGCCAAGTGCGCAGCGAAATTAACTTGCCGAAGGTGCCGGGACAATGCCGGATCGCCTTTATGTCCGGAGACAGCAGTTCCGCGCATCCGCGACTGGAAAACCCCTTGCCGACGTGTTTTCAACAATGATGTCGCTGGCGGCCCGTTGTTTGAACCAAATTCGCACCGCCCATCAGACCAAATTAGGGCTGTTTTGCATCTCTTGCTAGATTTCGGCCGTGTAGACGTTGAAAGTCCCTCACGGCTGCTCCAACCTCCATTCAGAAAAGAGGTGTGTTTCAGCGGAGTTTGGTCACGACTTACCATCACTGCAAAATACGCCGTAATGGATGACGGGTCCCGTCCCTTCCCCGGCACTAATGTACGGCTTTGGCCGTGGCGTAACAAAAATATGGCCTAATTCATATGCTCATGCACATATTACAGACAGTTTGATGTCCTACAGCGCACACAAAGAGTCTTTGCTTTGACTTTGCTTCCTCCTCCATGTCCTCCCTGGTAACCTTCCAGAGACCGAGAGTGTCAGCACACTCTGTCCTGACAATGTCACGGCAATCGTGCACCTGCACATCAAGGACCTGGCGAGGTTGGTCTGGATGAAGGCAATGCACAGATCAAAAGTAGAGATGAATCGGTTAATTTATAGTTTTTTTTGTGAGGAAATTTTCTAACCCCCATGTTTTACAAATATTTTGCTTTCAGAATGTGTAGAATCACACCTTTCTTTTTTGGCCACAGTTATCTAAAGCAACTTTATCTAAGCACCTTTGGTGCCTATCCACCAATTGTTTTGGGTCGTAGAATTTACTCTTCAAATTGAACCTAAAGGTTCAGCACCCGCCTCGAAGAGGCCCAATCCCAAGTCATATTGGTATAATACACCTTATTGCACATCCACCGTGTGTTCTGACCTGGAAAGGGTGGAAAAAGAGAAATTGTACTAAATCTGCAAATAGGAGTTCTGAGGAGACCATCCCCTGCGGCTTCAAAGCACTAATTGAATGAGCCTATTAACAGAGGAAACGGTAGAGATTTGAGATCGCAACAGCTGTTCTATTGACTGCCAATGAAAGTGATGATCTACCGTCAATTTCTGTGCCAAGAAGCCGTATTTAGGGGTCAGAACGAGAATGTAAGGCGGCAGTCCGCTACGTATTCAGAAGGCGACCAGATTAATCCTATGAACAAAGAAAAAAGTGGACAATTGAGTGCAGGACAACTGTCCTTGTGAAAAATCCTCAGAAAACATAGGACAAAACTCATTCTATCGCTCAAACAGCAGTTGTTAATGCCAGATTAAAAATCTGGGGGGGCCATCCCTTGCGTATTTCGAATGCGAATCTAATAAGCCAACTCCCAAGAAAAACGGGCCGGAACTGAGGGCGGGGCGAGTGTTCTGAGCAAAAAGATCAAAAAGTGCCCAAAAAGGCAAAAAAATTCGTTCGCGCCTTATGTTCCGCAAATTGCTGTAACGCGACAGATCCACTGTGCAACAAAGAAACTCTTCTCAGAATTGCCACAATGACATGGGTAGCCAGGAGGATGAGGAGTTGGGATCGACTAAATAACCCAAATCACGGTCCCCCACAGTCCCCCATGGCCCTGCACGGTCCCACAAAGTCTCACAATGTAGCAACGGAACATTCCGCAGCGTTCCGATTTGGAAATGCCGTCCTCAGGAGTCAAAGCTGTAGCCATTCGACACCGGTATGTGATTAGATTCCAACAGCACGTCAAGTGTCAAAATAACCACTCTACACCTCTTTTTTTTCGAAGACGCTGTGGAGGAGTTTGGGGCTGGTATGCTCGATAAATGGACCTTTATGAGGCCAGTCCGCCCCGTAGTATGTCGTTGCAGTATGAAGTGGCCTAGGGGGGTCATGATCAGCTCGACAGCTGAAGGCTAATGCTGCAACAAATCGTCTCTCACAGCAGACATTCACTGATCCAATCATTTCGAACCCATCGAAATACAGCTCTCCGGGCAGGGTGTGACCTCCAATAACAAACGACTGAGTGCCGCCCCTCTCTTTTCTCCCTCTCACACCACAACTCCCGATACCTTCATGGATTACCTGAGGATAGCAACGACCAACGTCCGAAATTTGCGCGCCCTGTGTGATAACACCCCTGACCTACAGATCTTCCGACCCAGTGTCGCGGTCGTAGCCGATATCTGCGAAGCGGCAAACCTGGTGCGTATCTGTCGATATCCGACAGACAACTCTGCACCAGACGGCTCTGTTAGCTCAACGAGAAGAAGGTTTCGGGACTGGCCATCTTCGCTGTCGAACAGACGGCGGAACTCATCGAGTGCGCGCATGCCACACCATTTACGCTGGATGCGAGACTTCATTTATTAGGATTTCCGAAGTAGGGACGATCAGCATATTTCACCCTTCGATCGTTGAAGATTTTACAGCACACTTCTGAACATCAAGAGCCACATAGAATCATTCAGAACGGTTAGATCGTGGAGGTTGAATCGCGCCTTTCAGACCTCATCGGCGTCTTTGAGAGCAGCCCTAGCAAACGATTTAGAATGGATAAAAGTTCGTATTCTTCTTCATCGTGTTGTTGATTTTGCCTTCAGCTACCGATAGATTGCGTTCAATCTTGATACCAGAATTCACACGGCGGCTGGGCGGTGCTGTTGGTCACAGACTGGACCGCCGAGGCTGATGACCGGAATCAAATCCGTGAGAGTAACATTTTTGGCTTGCAACAGTGGCGTGTGCCCGCGCCAAATGGCTTGTATTGGCAAGAGGTGACTGAGATCTGGATCTTGGCTACCATCAAAGTTACGTGAGCTGTCCTATGTGACAGCGGCACATCAACGGCTGATGTGTGGCTGGTTTGGGTGCAGAGTCGGACCGGAATTTGGGAGACATTAAATCGCAAGCTGTTCTAATTGCTCTACAATATTCAAGATGAATAAGGTTCGAGCTCAGGATGAGTTAGACTCCGAGTATCAGCAAGACTGCTATTTATGCAAGAAATAATTGAAGCATTTTGGGCATTGGACCTCCCTTGTCCCTTCTCTGGCTTCTCCCCTTTCAAGATATTTTCTGTTGGTGTGGACGGATGGACGCGATGTGTCGCGGTGGTAAATCACAAGAAAGAGCCTCTGCGCGTGTAGTATGTACCGGTGGTGGGGGCAGAGAATGTACAGGATCAATTTTCCATACTGATTAGATTGGACGGGTTAGAATCCAGACAAGCACAGAATTACGCGCGCTGCCAGCACTGGGCAGCAACTGCGCAGCGGGCAGTCGAGGGAAGCGAGAAGCAATGCCGCTGATCGCCGCTGTTTGCCTGAACCAAACACTTTCCTTTTTTGGGGGGGTGGGTGGTCGTGGGAACGGTGGCCAAGATCCAGAGATTGGACCTCTTGTGTATTGGGCGTGGGCGTGGATTTTGGTGGCATCACCCACCCACGCCCGGCCGAATGGCTTGCAAGCCATTTTGTTGGCTTGGCAAGTCATTCGGCCGGCTTGGCATCAGCCAAAAAATGAATGTGGCTTGTGCGTCCTACAAACCTTTTGAGCACCTAGCATCTAATTATTGGCGGTAGATACACTATATTATGTCTCTTCCGGATCCTCACCAATTGTCATGTCCTTTCAATCATATCGGCAATAGCCGACACCACCGCGGCCGATCACAAGATTAACCAGTGACCGCACTCAAGCCAGAGAGTTTGTGGGGTCTAAATGATAGATAGCGTGTCCTATCACTCACCCGGACACAAAATGTCACAAGCAGTGTCTACTGAACAGAGATATTCATGCACAAGAGTTGAACTCACCTGACTTCTCAACCATATCGTTGATTGATGTGCTCAGAACCTATATAAGAAACACACAAATAACTCCCACTTGACTCGCGATCGGCACAGAAACAGTCGAGAGACTGTTCCAACAACCAACAAACAAATCAAACGGCAATATCTGCATGTTTCCAGAGATCCCGACGAGTTTCAGCCCCTAGTACAGGGCCTTATAAAGCTTGTAGGGAGAGGTTTCTTGTCTCTGAGAGACGGTAGAGCAAACTGTGTAGAACGTGTTTCTAGACACAGGGAAACGTTGTTTCCAAGATAGATTTATAGCTTCGCAGCGTGTGTGTGTGTCCAAGCGACAGAGAAACAAGTTTAAAGTAGTCCCGTAGACTCAAGTAGGGCCCCTAGTTTATAGGCCAAGGACGTTCACAGAGCTTTCCCTAAAGAGGTACTTTCTGAGCAACGACGGCGGTCACGTTTCCAAAGTTTTCCCTAGACGGTACTTTCTGAAACCCGCTCCGCAAACAACAACAATAACGTTTCTTTCAGCAGAGTCCCAGTTCCAACAGATTCACAGAGTTCGTAACAGTTTCCAGGCAGAGCCCAAGTGCGTTTCCAGAATAATATATGATTCAGAAACAAATAAGATTTCGACTAATAATGCTACTCTATGAGAGTGCGTTCGCCGAGGATCCCAGATCAACCCAATGCGCAAGCGTATAGCCTACTAGTTCGGGGGAAGATGCTGTGTCCATCGTAGAAACACCCTCGGATACTTATACAACCGCCAAGACACAATTACAAAGCCCAAAACACAATCCCAATGAGTCAAAAGTCCGTTTATCCGCCTCTTCAACTGCGTTTCCGTCGGTAGATCTTCCGAGCGTTGCCTCCCATTGGTTCCCAACTGCGAGCACGCCATGTTCCCTTGCCAATTATGAGGCAGGAACCCGTCAGCAGCACCCCTGTATTATTCAGAGGGTGTGTCGATCACCGATAGATCGGCACTGCATCTCGTTCGACTCGTTTTTGCTTCAACTCAAGTCTCCCCTTGGTTCCAAGTGCGGAACTTGATAATACTCCTTTGTAGGTCTCGATAGATACCCGTTTCTCTAGTGTTTCCCAGAAAGGGTTCTTGAGAAAGAACCTTAGGACGCCTTTAGAGTTGTGATCCGGATCCTCGGAATAGCCAACCACCTGTTTTGGTGTATCCGCATTCGATGGAAACCGGCAACTCTGGCAACCGAAACACTCGTGACCAAGCGCGTCTCTTCTAGCGTCTCAACACGACACAACACATTGCCAACTCCCGTCCCCTTGACCCGTTTCCATTGCCTAAGTGGATGTTGGAAACAAGTCAAAAGAAGTTCCTTGACTTATTAATTGGCTACACGTTTCCCTTACAGTTTCAGGGTGAGACTAGCCAATGGGCGTTCTAATTCCTTAGAACGTCCACCCGTTTCTCTGTGGTTCGCCCAACAGCTACCAGGAACCAGTACTGTTGCATAGAAACAACAGTTTCAGCACTGAGCACGATCAGAAACACGCAAAATTACGTGTATCTAACCATGGCCCAATTGCTGGCTTATCATCGTGATCACCGAACTCGAGACCGGATTTGGCGGCTTTTTTCCACAGAACCAGGTCTTATACTCTGGCAGACCGTAAACAAGTATCATAGCTTTCTATTTTGGTGTCAGTGGCCGCCTGTTGACTTCTGTTGACCCCCAGTCGGACAAGCTAATACATAAGCATAATTCTTCATGTAATAGGCTGAAATTAACGTTATCTGATAGAACAGGGTCTCTTTGAATGTGGGACCCACCAGAATAAATTTCTTTGTCGTTGTGAAGAAAGTGGCTTGCACAAGCCATTCTGCCTGATGCTATCAAAATGGGCGGGGCACGGCTTGCGACCAAAAGTATTTGATTCTGTGCAAATACAGGACCCAAAGCATGTTGTACATGTTGAAACAAGCCCTTGATATCCCCTGATAACAAATACAGAGACAGCTGGCTCTTTCTAAGTGCTGTTGAATATCTCTCACGCCGTCACAAGCCATTCTGCCGGCGGAATGGCTTGTGTCCGGCGTGAGCATTTTTTTCTTGTACTGAGGTTCAAACACCATCTGAGGAGTTATTGTGATATATCTGCCCCCACAGAGACATACTGGGATGCTGAATTCATTTCAGTTCAACCCCACACCCGCCACCTGCCGAATGGCGTGCACAAGCCATTCTGCCTGATGACATCAAACCGGGCGGGGCATGGCTTGCGACCAAAAATGAGGAGGCTATGCATCTGGAAAGTCAGAAAAACTCCTCCCACAGTCAAAGTATAACGTTCACATCATGTGGTACGAGGTTTAAATGGATTCTGCCTTTTTTGAGCACGGTTGAACATGTCTTAAGCCATCACAAGCCATTCCACCTGATGCCATCAAACTGGGCGGGGATGTGGCTTGCGACAACGAACACGGTGAAAACCATTGTCACAGAGACTCAGAAAGACATCTATGAGTACATATTTCGTTGGAAAATGTGAGCTCAATCAAATGCTTCTCATCTTCCTTCAAGCTCAATAATTCTTGCTCAGATCAATGTTCGGTGCAATTTCAACTGGAAGCACGAGCTCGGGTCTTCCAGTTCCACCAATGTTGGCCTTCAAGTGCAATCACACTATTTCTTCGCAGACCTCTGATCTCCAACTTCTCGGCACAGCAGCCGGCGTTCCCGCTTTACACTGTCACCCAAACTCACCAAAGAAAAGCTTAGGAGGGTATGAGCAAGAGAACGAACAAAAATCGCACCTCGAGGCCAACCACTTGGCGCTCTCCTGTGAACAACAGACAGTCTCGACGGAGAGATGGATCACATCCAACCAGAGATGTGTGAATTTTCTGTAAACATTTAGCCTTACGTGCTTAGCGGAGGCTCGATGATTAGAAGCCGATGATAAGCCAGTAATTGGGCCATGGTTAGATACACGTAATTTTGCGTGTTTCTGATCGTGCTCATTGCTGAAACTGTTGTTTCTATGCAACAGTACTGGTTCCTGGTAGCTGTTGGGCGAACCACAGAGAAACGGGTGGACGTTCTAAGGAATTAGAACATCCATTGGCTAGTCTTGCCCTGAAAACTGTAAGGGAAACGTGCAGCCAGATAATAAGTCAAGGAACTTCTGTTGACTGGTTTCCAACATTCACTTAAGCAACGGAAACGGGTCAAGGGAACGGGAGTTGGCAATGTGTTGTGTTGTGTTGAGACGCTAGGGGAGACGCGTTCGGTCACGAGTGTTTCGGTTGCCAGAGTTGCCGGTTTCCATCGGATGCGGATACACCGAAACAGGTGGTCGGCTATTCTGTGGATCCGGATCACAACTCTAAAGGCGTTCTAAGGTTCTTTCTCAAGAACCCTTTCTGGGAAACCCTAGAGAAACGGGTATCTACCGAGACCTACAAAGGAGTACTATCAAGTTCCGTACTTGGAACCAAGGGGAAACTTGAGTTGAAGCAGAAACAGGACGAACGAGATGCAGTGCCGATCTATCGGTGATCGACACACCCTCTGAATAATACAGGGGTGCTGCTGACGGGTTCCTGCCTCGTAATTGGCAAGGGAACATGGCGTGCTCACAGTTGGGAACCAATGGGAGGCGACGCTCGGAAGAACAACCGACGGAAACACGGTTAAAGAGACGGATAAACGGACTTTTGACTCATTGGGATTGTGTTTTGGGCTTTGTAACAGTGTCTTGGCGGTTGTATAAGTATCCGAGGGTGTTTCTACGATGGACACAGCATCTTCCCCCGAACTAGTAGGCTATACGCTTGCGCATTGGGTTGATCTGGGATCCTCGGCGAACGCACTCTTATAGAGTAGCACTATTAGTCGAAATCTTAATTGTTTCTGAATCATATATTATTCTGGAAACGCACTTGGGCTTTGCCTGGAAACTGTCTGAACTCTGAGAATCTGTTGGATCTGGGACTCTGTTGAAAGAAACGTTACTGTTGTTGTTTGCGGAGCGGGTTTCAGAAAGTACCATCAAGGGAAAACTTTGGAAACGTGACTGCTGGCGTTGCTCAGAAAGTACCTCTTTAGGGAAAGCTCTGTGAACGTTCTTGGCCTATAAACTAGGGGCCTTACTTGAGTCTACGGGACTACTTTAAACTTGTTTCTCTGTCGCTTGGACACACACACACACACACACGCTGCGAAGCTATAAATCTATCTTGTTTGGAAACAATGTTTCCACTGTGTCTAGAAACACGTTCTACGCAGCTTGCTCTATTATCTCTTTGAGATACGAAACCTCTCCCTACAACCTTTACAAGGCCCTGTACTAGGGGCTGTAACTCGTCGGGATCTTTGGAAACGTGCATATATTGCCGTTTGATTTGTTTGTTGGTTGTTGGAACAGTCTCTGGACTGTTTCTGTGCCGCTCTCGAGTCAAGTGGGGTTATTTGTGTGTTTCTTATATAGGTTCTGAGCACATCAATCACCGACACAACTGAAAGGCAGGGAAGCTTACTGGAAGAGATGACATCTAAATACTGACGGTAGCTCTCGGTGGGATCATTTGGTTTTAGGCAACTTGAAACACGCGCCAAGCCAAGCCACACGCCGCTCAACTCCAATAGCGGCGCAAGATATTCAGCCAAGCCTATCAGAAAAGTCTTTGAGCTCACAAGTTGAGAAACCAACCAGTGATATGTAAATGTTCGAAGTTGAAGGTCAAACATCGACCGGCACAGTCAACTCATCAATGTTGACGACGGCGTTGGTGGAAAGGTTGTCATCACATTGATCAAGAAGCGAGGTAGCATGGGCAACAAGTGTGGAGAAATCAGCGAAATACCTACCGTGGGCAGGTTTGGTGTAAGCGAGGACAAGCCACGCCACGCCACACCCGCCCGCCACAGCCATTTCAAACTCCGCTAAGCGGTGCAAGCCTTTCAGCCAGGCCACTCGGCTAAGTCTGCAAATCCGTTGCGCTTAACGTTGCGGTCGCCCTTTGCGAACTCCCTTTGCTTGATTCGGTGAAGGCCATTCTATTGATAGTCGATATTATCTGCGAGACGGCCCAGGTAATTTATATCCTCGTTATTTTAAAAGTCCTCTCTCACAAAACATTTTGCGGATGGCCAAAGCGAATCCAGAAGCGGTGGACCGCCTCGCCAATCACGCAAACGAGGTTAGCAAGTTCGCCGTAGAGCGCGGCATTTATCTGGAAGGTGTCAGGGAAGAGGATTTGGAGATTTTGCACCTGTAATGCTCTCATCTTTTAACCGATCTATTGCTGACCTTTTTTCAGCACACTCCGAGAAGTGTATATGCATATAGGGCTGGCAACCGTACCGTATACAGTCATGGCCGTAAATTTACGGACCGTGGCCGTGTGGATTTCTTCGTTCACGGTACGGTCAAAAATCCAACCGTAACCCTCCGTATCGACCGTAACGGCCGCAACAGGCAGTTAAATCCGGGTTTGGCGGACCAAGACCATATGCAATCAACTTCTTCTGGTGAGTAAGTATCCAAACAGTTCGTGAAAAAAGATTGCACCCTTAATTTCAGCGGATATCGACCTACTGTATTTCACCGTGAAAAAACGGCCCGGTATTGACCCTCAAAAACGAGCCACGGCACGGCACCGTGACCGTATTACGGTACCGTACTCCGTGGCTATACGGTTACGGTGGCCAGCCCTATATGCATATTGCCCTCTTTGAAAAACGCGCAGGGGCATCCCGAATACTCTTGGCCAAACAAGATCATCGGTGTTTCAAACATTTACATGAGGATTTGGATAGAGCATTAAACCTGTTCACAGTGCGTAGAAGTTTTCGATGATGAAGGCTGCCTAACTCCCCTTTCAGACTAAACAGGTGGTCGAAACCGGACACCAAGTCCGCCTGCTAGCGTCCAGAATGTGCCACCTGCGCACCTATATCCAGAGAACCCTCATAGTCATGATCATTCTCATGGTGTGGTTGCTCTACACAATCTGGCATTAACTCATTCGACCTCACCTGGTCTGGGGCTCTGGTTAAACCGATCAAAACAATCGCTCAACATCCAATATTGTTCTTCCTTCAGCAGCCAATCCCCAA
Source organism: Mycena olivaceomarginata (assembly GCA_029378375.1). Classification (NCBI taxonomy): domain Eukaryota; kingdom Fungi; phylum Basidiomycota; class Agaricomycetes; order Agaricales; family Mycenaceae; genus Mycena; species Mycena olivaceomarginata. The sequence continues at coordinate 148,657 of JARKIC010000554.1, read as the reverse complement.
CCATCCCCTGATTTTCATCCGGCATCTATCGGGTGACAATCACCCTAATTTCAGTGTCAGATCTTCCAGCCCATAATCCCCTCACCATTCCTTGTTCACCACCATTGTCCTCCGTGGAACCGTACCCCGATTTCGGTCCATCACATATTCATTCATCATCTCTCTTCACCCAACTTCCAATCGTGCTGCAAGCATTCATCGTGCTGCAAGCATTCATGGGCTTTGTGGATATTGCAGCAATGCTCTCTAATCATCTATTCTGTTTCCATGACTACTGCCAACATTCCAGGATTTTGGCAGTGTTCGTGGGTTTTGTAGACAGTGTTCTTTTCATACAGGAAATCTAGTGAAAGGCTTTGCCTCTCTCCCCTTCATTGGAGATAAAGAATGATGGTGCATTGGCAGCTCCTATATTGCTCAATATATTCCAGGAGCACCTACACTTGATATGCCATTCTCTGGAAGACACAACAAAAGGCATTTGAAGATATCCCTACTGGAGCAATTACACTGGCAGGAGCATCTGGGAATCCTGGGTGATGGATACCAACAACTTGAGAGCCTGGCTTTCAGAGAGCCACCATGGCTCAACAGGCATACAGTACTGCCCAACTCAACAAAAATGAACAAAATAGCCATATGAGATATCATACATCAGCCACCAGAGAGGTGGAAATCAGTCTGAAGCCTCAATGCTCTCTGCATGCCTGCCTAATGAGCAACTGAGTGGCTCCGGCTGGCTTCCCGCAAAGTCCCTAATATGCCCCTGGCAGTGGACCTCATTGCTCATCTGGTTGAATATGAGGACCCTGCCAATGTCACAACCCACTCGGAGACTGAAAAGACATTGCTGCCCTCTGCTTTCTGTTGGTAATCATTGAAGGTCAAAAAATGGATATTGCCTTCCCTTAAAGCAATCAAGTCTTCTTGTCCCACTCCAGTTCACACATCTGGGACACACTTCCTGTTATGTGGAAATGGCCTCCCACACCTTGGAGTCCTATTGGATGTGTCAGTCCAGCTGTTTTGATAAATCATCCAACAACTCACAATGTCCCACCTCACCAACATTCACAATGCTCCAATTCACCACTGCATCTGGCATTGGGATTGCAACCAGGAGTGAGATTTCAGAAATCTTGGACAAGGGACCATTCAGGAAAATGGTTAATTCAATGAGGTGTCTTTATTTTGGGGCCCTGGATGAGGCTGTTCTTTATCAACTGGGGCGATACACACCATCCCCCCCACCCCCCCATGAGACATGCTAAAATGTTGAACTCTGTAAACCCCAGAGTGTATTGGTTGGGAGATGTCTGGAGAGAAAAGCGGTGGATTTGAGTCAAGTGCCAGTGGAGTGAAAGGATGGCTCCTTGGGAATTCACAGGACAAGAGACTATTGGGATAGAAGGAACCAATAGCTTGTCCTTATTTTGGAAGCTGGAGATCAATCATAAGCGTGGCACAGAATGGCAAGCTCTGTACACTTTATGCAGGTGGGGATATGCCAAAGAAGGTGCTTGCAGATGATAATGAATAGGAGAGTCTGCAGACAAATTCCTTGGATTCTTTGTCGCTTTGGATACACATCAGGAATTCTGGGCAGAAAAGACAGCAAGGTTCAACACAAGTCAAAAGAATTCCAAAGCAACATGAAGAGGTCAGTTCTGAAATTATTGGAAAAGCTGTTTCATTCAATATGTTTTAGGCCCTGGCATGAATCCCCCATTTCATTGCTAAAATTCATTTCTCCTTGAAGACACCTACTGATTAGGTGTTATCCAGAATTTTGAACATTGTCGAAGGCTTCAAGGGATGGATACATCAGAGTAATTGAGGTAGCCCAAAAGAATGGCGGATTCCTCTGATGACTTGTTTACAGATGGACTGGAAGGTATGTGCCAAAGTATATCTGTGCTGACCATATAGTGCAACTGTAAGGGCAACCTTAAGCTCAGTGCAGGGCACAGAAACTAGTGGTGGAATCTGAAGAGATGGAAGGATGAGGATTCCCATGCTAGACGAAGCTTATAAACTAATAGGTACTAGCCAGTAGCACATGACCAAACTATCTACAGGGACTGGAGAAGTGATCTCGGGCTTGGTCACATAGCACATGCCAGCATGAGCAGCCAGCGAACACAACCGAGGGGTGGCCAAGGACAGATAGATGGAGGGTGGTGGTGAGGATGTGGGTGAGGCAGAGGACAGAGGGGACAGAGCCAAGGCAGATGAAGCAGGGGTTCCCCTGACATCACCCCCCCTCTTGGAATACAGTGTCCCGACATATGAATCAGATGTGGGTGTTGCAGCAACAGCAGGGTTTGAGTTTAAACCCCATCATGTCCTATGATGACAAGGTTTAAACCACAATGGTTTAAACCGTCCCTATCTCTCCTATGGAAATTGCTGCTAGCTGCATGGTTTAAACCGTGGTTTAAACTGCAGTTTAAGCCATGGGTGGTTTAAACCTCCATGGTTTAAACCACTTGTGACATGTCACATCAATGACTAAGTAAGTAAAAGGTGTGCTTTGCTGCACACTGAAGAGTTGTAGTAAGTGCTTGCAACAAAGGAAAAAAATAGCATTGATAGTATACAACTCCTGGTTGAACAGGACTTGGGCCTCAGTTCAATGAGAAGCATCTGAGGTCTGTTGCAGTTTAAACCACGATGGTTTGAATACCATTATGCTTTGAACTCAAGATCAAACAGTAATTTTTTTTTTCTTTGTTGAAGGGTAAAAACAAACATGCATAGTTACCAGGTGATTCTGGGTGATTCTCGCCTTGATTCTGATGATCGTTGTAGAAGTGCCTCCAGAGGTGGGAAAAATAATTCCAGAATCAACATCAGAGGTCCAGCCATCTTGTATCCACCCATATAAACACACCCCCAGACCATCCCTAGGTTCCTAGCAGTGTTGTTGTTGGTGGTTGCATATTGCTAGTACGTTGTAGAGTGTGTTGTTAGAAGCCTATAAATCAAACTTGTGTTTGTTCAGACCTGCTGGTCGCATACTACAGCCTGGACCCAAACTCACAAAGAGAAGCACTTGGATCTTTGGAGGTAGATTGGTTGTGGTTGGTTGTTTTGGGTGCTTGCTCGCAATACCTATCAATTAGCTATTCCTAGTCATATAAGAAGTGCACCGTTTCACCGTGGCCCGCAATTCAAGTACTCATGAATGTGGGTCAGCCACGGATCCAAGTATGGCTCAGGATGATGCAGATACTCACAGCCATGGACCTGGGTCACCCACCAGTTAACTCATGACAAGCCTTGGCTGGGAAGCTGTATTTCTGCCACATCACTTTAGCATCAATCAGGCCCCACCCACTTTTCTCACAATCTCAAGGCTATCGCAAAGCAGTGGCTATGTTGAGCAAGCTCGCCTAACCTCTGAGCACCTCTATATTATGTCAGGTAGTACTTTATTGAAATACTTAGTCCATATTCCTACTTGCCCAATTTTTCTGCATGGCTTTGTACAATGCATATAAGCTATATGCCGCTCATGTGGCCTTTGCACAACAGAGAGCTTGAGCCCAAGTGGCATGCCGCTTTTAGGTTGTGCAAAAAGCAGCATGCCGCTTTTTTCTTTTTTTCCTCTAAAGGGCATTAACAAGGTGGAATAGCATCAGGGTGTGTGAATTTGAGGTGCACACAAAAGTTGTAAAAAAAAAAAGTGGCATGCCGCTTGGGCCCAAGCTCTCTAATGTCTCCAATTAGTTGGCCCAATGAACTCACTTGTCTTCAACCCTGTGAGCCATTGAAATCTACCAATGCAGTTTGAATCATATCGGTTTAAACCAATTTGGTTCAAACCCTGTGGCTTGTCACAGTCACACTACAGTTGAATACCAACCAAAGGAGAGACTGTTTTATTGTGCCTTGTGTACACTGTACATACCAACTCTGGTCAAGTGGCTTTGCATAATGCACAAAAGCTGCTTGCAGCCAATGCGGCCTTTGTGCAATGTCTCTATTTCCTTACAAAAAGATCTGGAGACAAGGATTAACAGAGCACTTTTTTGCAGATACAATTGATCATAAATGAGAATTATGAAGCATGTTGAATTTGACTAGAGTACATTTGCAAACCAGTTTAAACCCAGGGGCATCGTTGGACATGATGCGGTTTAAACCAGAACCCTGCTGTTGCTGAATCATGTACGTGATTTTAGAATGAGAAAGATAGTGTTTCAATATCCTGCCTATCACTGTTTCAGGTTATCTGTTTTGTCCTCCTTTCTCTCTGCCCCATTCACACTTTCATATAATTCTCTATCCTTAAATATATCAGGGGGACCCCCGCTCCGGACGCTTTTCCATCCTCCAGTCTGGACGCTCCCCTGCCCATCCATCCGTCCGTTGATAAGCCGTGAAACGGACCATGGGTGAAATAGCAAGGAATTTGCTGATTTCTGCCTTAATCACGTAGCACGCTGCTCCAAAGGATTAGCATAAGTCCTATATGGCTAATCAGGGCTTGATCCTGCATGAGGACCTTAATCAAGTCCGCCTGGGGTGCATCAACTGGAAAGTTCATACTGGTTGACATCCATGATTAAGGGTTTAACTGCTAAGATTAAGCATCATTGCTTAATCAAGGCATCGCGGGGCCCACAAATAACATGGGCAATATTAATCATCCTCTCTGATGATCCATGGCACCACTGTGGGATCCTGATTAGGTGTTCGAGTACTTTGTTGTGCTTGATTTACGAACGGAGCCTTGTGTGACGGATCAGGTGATTCGGGTTTAACAGTAACCGGTTACCCCGGCTATGGTTGAACCTCGCTTATCAACTATCCGATCATTGTTGCCATCCTGATTTGGTTACTTGGACCAGGCCAGGACGGTAACTCGCATATCTCCACAACTACTTGGCGGTTTGGGCTGATTAAGGTACTGGCTTAAAGCTAGCACCTTCCTCTACCTAATACTGAAGGTCCTGAACGGGGGACATGAGGATAGAAGATGGGGCTATCAACACGATCGAACGGGAAACAGTCACGCCGGACACACTCAAGCACTGAGGGGTCAATACACGAGGATCCTATATATTTACCTACACGTGATTAACTACGGACACCTTACTCATATACCAGCGAGTAGAATAATCAGCGTATTGTAAGCATAATTGTACAGTATATAAGGAGGAGGTTTTGGCATGGATAGGCACTGAACTTTCTGTCCCTAAGAGCAGTAGCCTTTACCGGGTATTGCTTGATAAACGACGGAGATTCGGGACTTGTCACCCAGGACTGACTTCATTAAAGAAGTTTTGTTTCGTCTGCACAAGTAACTCAATATCAATTGTTGGCTCGGGATTTTGGCATTGGAACGGTTAAAGAAGCTAGAGAGAGCTTGTTAGGAATTGAGAACACGGCACCGCACTACAGCAGCCTCGGAAGGCTTATTATTTGGATTTGAGAACACGGCACCTTGATTAGGATTTGGGATTGTTGGCTCAAGCTTGTAAAGCTTTAACTCAATTTGTTGGCTTAGGCTCTCGTTTGGCATTGCTCAAAGAGGTCTAATACTCTAAGTCACACCTTGCACTTCGGACTCGACCCTTAAACAGGCGTGTTCCTCACAACCTTTGCTGGATATCTGTGCTCCTTGAACGTTTTTGAAGCGTTCAAAAGACCCGTACTCAGCGGCACAGTCTAAACCATTCAAGGGGAAAGTAGTTAGGATTTGGTTAGTAGTTGTGTTTTTGCTTTAATCAAGCAAACTCGCATTCTGCTCGTTGGATCTTGATTAAACTAGTACTGCTGTTGTAGACACCGAGCAAGCATTTCACCGTCCAACCACCTGGGACATCTGTCTGCTCTCGCTCTCGCTGGCATGTGCTGTGCGATCAGACCCGCGATCACTGTAGATACCTCCAGACATGTGCTACTGGGTAGTTACCAATTAGTATATAAGGTTTCACCTAGCGTGGGAATCCCCATCCTTTCTTCTCTTCGGATTCCCCCGCTAGGTGTGTAGTATTTCCGCTCCTGTATTCTAGTACCCATATTTATACTTCAGATTCCCCCACTAGTTTCTGCACCCTGTGCTGAGCTTAAGGTTGCCCTTACAAAACAACCCCACTTAGTTAGTGTACCACATCATCTCAGGTTCTTCACTCCTACCGCCCAGATCTACTTATCATCTCTGGTTTCCCTGTCTATTTCCATCTCTTTATTTTGCACTTAGAAAACAACCCCTCGCTGCAATCCAATTGGTGGGTCCTCCAACCCTTGGTTAGCTTGCTTTTAGTATTCTAGCTGTACCAGCCCTTGGGCCAGATATAGTGTAAACAGAAATTTGACTTGAGTTGACCTGACCAAGCCTTGCCACAATGCTACCTACAATCACTGTGATTGAAATTCTTGGTCCTTCGATTGGTACTGTGAAAATATATATATTCGCTTTACAGTGTACTTCCTGCTTTTGAATACAAACAAATACCCAAGTTGTAGTTCTGTAAAGAAGTGTTCATCAGAGAGCCAAGCCTGTGGTATTGTCAAGGGGAGGGAGGAAGGGGATGACTGTCCCCCCTGGGGCTGTGCTGATGATATGCCCATCGAAGAGCTTTGCGATGTCCAGGTGACCGTTGCTCGATGCAAGATGCAGTGCAGTCCAGCCATATTTGTTGACTAAGTCAACAGATGCATTGTGTTCAATGAGCAGCTTTGCAATGTCCAGGTGACCATTGCTCGATGCAAGATGCAGTGCAGTCTTGCCATCTTCTTCGACTAAGTCGACAGATGCATTGCGTTCAATGAGCAGCCTTGCAATGTCCAGGTGACCGTTGCTTGATGCAAGATGCAGCGCAGTGCAGCCATCTTCTTTGACTAAGTCAACAGATGCATTGTATTCAATGAGCAGCCTTGCAATGTCCAGGTGACCATTGCTCAATGCAAGATGCAGCGCAGTCCAGCCATCTTCTTCGACCAAGTTGACAGATGCATTGCGTTCAATGAGCAGCCTTGCGATGTCCAGGTGACCGTTGCTTGATGCAAGATGCAGTGCAGTCTTGCCATCTTCTTCGACTAAGTCGACAGATGCATTGCGTTCAATGAGCAGCCTTGCAATATCCAGGTGACCGTTGCTTGATGCAAGATGCAGCGCAGTGCAGCCATCTTCTTTGACTAAGTCAACAGATGCATTGTATTCAATGAGCAGCCTTGCAATGTCCAGGTGACCGTTGCTCAATGCAAGATGCAGCGCAGTCCAGCCATCTTCTTCGACCAAGTCGACAGATGCATTGCGTTCAATGAGCAGCCTTGCGATGTCCAGGTGACCGTTGCTTGATGCAAGATGCAGCGCAGTCCAGCCATCTTCTTCGGCTAAGTCAACAGATGCATTGTGTTCGATGAGCAGCCTTGCAATGTCCAGGTGACCATTGCTTGATGCAAGATGCAGTGCAGTCTTGCCATCTTCTTCGACTAAGTCGACAGATGCATTGTGTTCAATGAGCAGCCTTGCAATGTCCAGGTGACCGTTCCTCAATGCAAGATGCAGCTCAGTCCTGCCATATCTGTCGACTAAGTCGACAGATGCATTGCGTTCAATGAGCAGCCTTGCAATGTCCAGGTGACCGTTGCTTGATGCAAGATGCAGTGCAGTCTTGCCATCTTCTTCGACTAAGTCGACAGATGCATTGTGTTCAATGAGCAGCCTTGCAATGTCCAGGTGACTGTTGCTCGAGGCAAGATGCAGTGCAGTCCTGCCATCTTTGTTGACTAAGTCGACAGATGCATTGCGTTCAATGAGCAGCCTTGCAATGTCCAGGTGACCATTGCTCGATGCAAGATGCAGTGCAGTCTTGCCACCTTCTTCGACTAAGTCGACAGATGCATTGCGTTCAATGAGCAGCCTTGCAATGTCCAGGTGACCGTTCCTCAATGCAAGATGCAGCTCAGTCCTGCCATATCTGTCGACTAAGTCGACAGATGCATTGCGTTCAATGAGCAGCCTTGCAATGTCCAGGTGACCGTTGCTTGATGCAAGATGCAGTGCAGTCTTGCCATCTTCTTCGACTAAGTCGACAGATGCATTGCGTTCAATGAGCAGCCTTGCAATGTCCAGGTGACCGTTGCTTGATGCAAGATGCAGCGCAGTCCTGCCATATCTGTTGACTAAGTCGACAGATGCATTGCATTCAATGAGCAGTCTTGCAATGTCCAGGTGACCGTTGCTCGATGCAAGATGCAGCACAGTCCAGCCATATATGTCGACTAAGTCAACAGATGCATTGCGTTCAATGAGCAGCCTTGCAATGTCCTGGTGACCGTTGCTCGATGCAACATGCAGCACAGTCCAGCCATATATGTCGACTAAGTCAACAGATGCATTGCGTTCAACGAGCAGCCTTGCAATGTCCAGGTGACCGTTCCTCGATGCAAGATGCAGCGCAGTCCAGCTATATTTGTCGACTAAGTCAACAGATGCATTGTGTTCAATGAGCAGCCTTGCAATGTCCAGGTGACCATTGCTCGATGCAAGATGCAGCGCAGTCCTGCCATATCTGTCGACTAAGTCGACAGATGCATTGTGTTCAATGAGCATAGAGCGTACTCCCTCAATGTAACCCACTTGAGAACACAGACACACTGCTGGTGATATCAGTCCATCCCAAACACAGGCCCCATAATAATGCAAGACACACAATTGGTACAGAGCAGTATGTTGGCTGCTTCCTTCCTCTAGGAGATGCATTGTTGAGGGAAATAGAGCTTCCTGGTCCTGCTCATCACAAAGCCGCAGGTGATGGTACCAATACTCTGCTGCATACAATGCAATTGGGTAGTCTGGGAGTGTGTCTTTGGTCATAAGATGTTTGGGCTCTGCAAAAAGGAGGAGATAGCGGACACAAGTTTGGGCAATGAATTTGTGGGAGATCCCTGTTGCAAGGTCAATGATTGAGCTAAATTGCTGATGGAATTGTGTGGAAAGAATATAATCCTTTACAGATGAATGTGCAAGAGTGATTGACGGTTCATCTCTGTCATTGATTGATGAGTCATCCAAGTCATCATTGATAAGTGATCTGAGTCATCAGATGGGTTTTTCTGGTCCTTGTTTTTGATCACAATCAGGCCCTCCAGCAACTTGAAGATCTCAGAGTTGCCCTGACGTCTTTTTGGGTAGTAAATGGATTTAGCTGGGTCAGAAAAGTCAAATGCAGGAGCATCCAGGCGGAAAGCAATGGCATCTGCCAGCTCATCTGATGTGACTTGCCTAGCAGAAAACACAAGCCACCGAAAAATTGCCTGGATAAAAACTGCTGGGAGATTTGGAGCATCTTTTGCCCGGGTGAAGAAACGGCTGTAAATTCCAAACAGATCAGCTGGGAGGACTGTGAGGGTCTCCTCCCAGTCTTCCTCCCAACGACAATGACCCAGTTCAATGAGGAGGCATGCAGCGAAGCGAAACCTGGATATGTAAGTTAGCTTGAGGACGGAGCTCAGTGTAATGAGAGGACCAACATTCCATTGCTCTTCTGCACAATTTGCTCTGTCACATCCTTTGCATAATTGTCTTCACTGGCCCAATTTCCGATCTTGGGCACTTCGCTGCCAATGAAAGATCTGATGTCACCTGTTGAAACTGCAGAACCAAGCTCAATGCAGGATACATCTTTGAATGCTTCTGTGAATTCCCCAAGAGGTTGACTAGTAAAGAGGAGATGCAGTCCTTTTTTTATGGGATGGAGTAGGCTGTGAATGAACTGGACAAGAAGCTTCCAGTCAGTCTTGTTACATTCATCAAGCCCATCAATGATAATATAAGTCTGGTTGAACTTTGAAACCAAATTCTTGAAGACTTCTTGGAGATCTTCATGGTGTGGCTGTATAGCTTCCATTTCCTAGCCTTTTATACAGCTGCTCAAGAGTGCTATAAGGTGAAGGTGACCGTTCAGAGAGCTGCCAGATAATAAACCGTAGCATGATGTCCACACGCTGCCTCTCATTCCTAAAATCAAAAAAGAAATATGCAACAGTGGACTGCTCAGGCCTGGTGAGGACAATTTCTTTGATCACTGTTGAACTTCCAGTGTGGTATGGTCAGCAACAGATTAGGTGCATATTAGCAATACAAATAACCTTAGTACACTCTTTCCAGTACCAGCTACAACCAATTGTTAGGCAGAGGATAGGAACCTGATGCGATTGACTTACAGATTCCTTTGATCCATAAAGAGCTGGAGGTGGCCTTCCATCTGATGAATCGGTCATCATGCAGGAGCCAGTCCCCAGTGGCCTTGTAACGGAGGCTCTGGAGCTCATGATGTCTGTCCGTTGTATCCAGAGGGATACACAACCACTTGCGCAGGACTTCATCGAGTCTACAGGTAACTCAGCTTGACAAACACTGGATCCAGAAATTTCATTAACCTTTGATCCTGGTTCACACTGCTATTGTTGAGAAAGGACTTTGGGAAAAAGAATAGGGGACACTTAATGGACATACATTGTCACTTTGGGACCCTCCCCTGTACCCCCCTTGCCACCATTTTCATGGCCCTCTCCACCTGGTCCACCGTGGCCCCCTGGGTGACAAGATATCATGATGTGGACATCCCAGTTAAGTTCCCTACACACCACTAATAAAGAAGTTGGCACTGAAGGTCTTGACTTCATTGCCCACACTAGACATGGTCAAAATGGATTGTTATATCACCGATCTTCTGTAGGCGGAATATTATGTGAGCCAAAAGGGAATACTAGCCAGCAGAAAGAACTGCCCACAGAAAGGATGAGGAGGATGTGTTCCTTCGCAGTGGATGTGGAGGTGGAAGAGAAGGGTGGTCAGTGTGAACGCCTCGTGGAGAACAGCATGCACTTTCGCACGATGAATGTCCGAGAAGCAAGTCCGAGCCTTCCGGACCGGCGACTAAGGACCCCGGTATGTCAACAACTCAAATCTGCGGTTCAAATTTTGTTGAAAAATCAGTCATTGCTCCCAGGGGGTTCCAATTGGTCGAAATACCGCCCATTGCCAAAGCCTTCCGAGCCACAAATGGTCGGATTAATCGGTCGTGCGATCGATTCGGTCAGTGCTTGGAATGGCGGGGTTCCCCGGGAACTGCATGCTTGTGCAACGTGCAGTCCCACGTCACGCAAGGTTGACAGCGACTCAGAAACAGAACTGAGTACTCCTCTTGGCATAAAGTGTTGCCGTCACGGTCGAGTGCAGAGTTTCAAGCCGATCTCTTTACAAAAGTGTCCCGGGCCCCTCCGGTGCGCCACGCCACGTACACGGCAGCTACCTGGCTTCACCGCTTCTTCGTTTCCGATGCCCGCTTCCACGCCACCACGTTGTCGCCGTGCGCGTCCACCCCTCCCTCCCCTTCCCTCCCCTTCCCTGCTGCCTTCCCGAACGGCGTAGCACTCTCATGGCTCCACCTCCCGCTCACCCTCGCCGCCGCCCTCCTCGTCCTCCTCGTCCGCGCCGCGCCGTCCTCGCTGTCACGTCGCCTGCGCCTCTGTGCACCCAAGGACGGCATTGCTGTACCCGTTGAGAAAACCCGCCGCGAACGCTGATCTGGAGAAGAGCAGCAAGCCCTCTTCCACAGCTCGTGGTTCTCCCTCAACCTCGGCCTCGGCTTCATCTCATGGGAGACCCTCCCGACGACCATCGCCGAGTCGCTGCCGATAACGCTGCACCCCCCGCCCGCGCCTGCCATGCGCGGGCGGCACGTCTACCGCGGTGGGCGCTTTGTCGGCTTCTTCCACCCTTCTACCTCGAATACTCAGACGCAGAGGGCTATGGTCGAGGCTCCGCGTGCGTCTCTTCTGGTCTAATATTCTGTTGAAGGAGCTGATTGTGTACTCTAGATGCATCGATATACGACTCGCAGACGCCCGTGTCGATGGCGAAGATGATTATGAGCCGGCATGTGCGTGCTTTCGTCTCCTCCCTCTGTCTTTCTTTTTTCTTTTGTTTTTTCTCTTTTGTCTTTGGAATTTTTCGCTCTTCTTTTGTTGTCGTCTGCGGGCCATCGCCTGAGCGGGGATGGCGCTACGACGCGGGCGGGGCGAATGTGTGCGTGCGTGCGTACAGGTGCGCGCGCGCCTGCGTCGGCGACCTGAGCAGCGGCGTCATGTAGTGGCGCGGGGCGGGTGCCACGTCATCCTGGTACTCCCTTTGCCCTTCTCGTGCCCTGGGCATCCCTGCTCGCCGCTGCGTCTGTGCTGTGTCGTCGAGTGGAGCGCACCGATGCCACGTCGTCGTCGTCATGCCCCGCTATCGCGGGGATTCGGTGGGATTCGGTGTCTTATCGCATACCGCCCTGCTCGTTCCTGTTCCTGGTCCTTTCCCATCCCATGTCCCGCGCAATCTCCCAATCCACCCCGGCCCCGGTCTATCCCCCTCCCCCCATCGCATCTGGACATCTCGGTTCCTTGCCCGCCCGTGGCTTATCGCCTATGTGCTACCCCCGGCCTGCCCGGCCCACATTGCCCTGCTCGTCTCGTTCCCGTCCACTGCCCACTGCGTATGCACATGCGCATCCCCTCCCCTTTCCGCTTGCGCGCGGGCGTGAGGTGGACGCGGGGGTGGGAGGCGAGATGCGATGCAATGACGCATTCGCTCCATCCGCCCCGGATATCTACCCTCCCACTCTCCAATACCCGTCCTCGCCATGCTGCCCTCCCTCCTTCCCCTCACCACCGTATCCCTGTAGCCCTTCCCTTCCCTCTCTACGCTCCTTCGTCCATGCCCCTGCGCCCCACCATCTCATCTCGTCTCATCTTATCTTATCTCTTATCGCTCTTACCTTTTTCGGCTCTCTCCTCTTTATTCTGATCTCGTCTCATCTCGTCTCGTGTGTATGTGCCTCCGCTGACACCGCACTCCCCTCTCCTCCAGACATACCGCGCCCCGACGCCGCGCCGCGCGCCCCCGCCCTCTGCATCTGCATCCCGTCTGCGTCTGCGGCACTCTCGGCGTCAATCGCGGCGCATGCGCAGGAGGGGAGTGTATGAACAACGTATGAGCGCATGACGAGGCGGGGTTATGACTCGACGAGGGTCGGGTACGATGATTTTGGAGCCGTTAGGGCTTTCGGCGGGTGGTGGTTTTGGTTTTGAATTTTGGGTGGGAGCGGTGCGCACGGCTTTGGATTGGAGCTTTTGAAGTGCTTTTCGTTTTGTCGGAGCGGAGCAGGGGGAGTGGTGGGGTGGGGTGGGGAGGGGGCGTTGCTGCCTGCTATTGATTCAGATCGCGCACGCGCACGAACGGACATTTGCACTCACTATTGTTATTACCTTATGCTAGTTTCGCTGCTTGTTTCGCGGACGCTTTTATTATACCTTTTTATTGATGTTGTCTTGATGTTACATACAGTTCTGCTTCAAGTCCTGGGCCCGACTACTGTAGGTCGAGGGGATACAGGGAGAATTTAGTGAAGGTCCAAGGCGGAAGGGTCCGCACCTGCCATCACTTATGTGTAGTTGTGTAGATGTAAGCGGGGTGCCCGTTCGACTCGGGCTTGGACCATTGATTTCAACCGCACTTCGCAGTTTTTTTCCTGCTGTGGTCTTCTGCCTTGGGTTTTGAAACACGACAGACACCCGGCTGCGGTCAGCATATACCCAGCCAAGGTCCAAAGCGGAGTGGTCCGCACCTGCGGCTATTGACTGGGATGTCGGTGATTTCGCAGGTATCGCCCGTTCGACTCGGGCTTGGACCGTGTTTCTTTCTCCATCAACCTTTTTTTATCCCTTTGGTTGTCATTCGAGCTGCTTGCTGGTTTCAATGTCACTCATGAAACACATGGAAGTACTTATTCCAATACACTTCGCAACTCAGTAGTTCAATTTGTGTCTGAAACGGTCCTATAAGGTCCGGCTCATCTGTGAAGAGATGTGATACCGAAGTATTACTGTACTATTACGACCATTTATTCAGGTGATGGGTGACGGAGGGTCGGGAAATGAACTAATTTGCGCCTGGTGACGGTGATATTGAACTTTCTGGCCCAATTAGGCTGAAAAACGTCAAAATTTTCGCTCCGGCTTTCACCGGATTACCATTTGTTCCTGGGACCGGTTTAGGTTCCAGGTCTCCGTAAAAAATAACGCATAAGGTAGGCGTCAGTCACTCACAACGAGCGGTCACATGACCTTGTCACGTCACGGTCACGCGGCAAAAATTTCGAGAGCTCAAACCAACATGCTGGAAATCAGCCAAATTTCATGTTTTGGAGACTCGTTTTTTTTTCAGAACATGATGTCACCAAACTTGCTCAGAATTGAAATATCTGAGTGCTTTCACAGACTGATACACCAAACAGAATATAGTGCATCATTGCTATTCTTCAGTTGGCAGCAAGTTGACGATATGATTTTGTTCTGTTCCAGCAACATTGCCTTATATGGTGCGTGAGAATCTTACCTAAGCGGCAAAATTTACGACGTCCAGAACCCAAATCATGTCCAATCGACAAAACAAACATTTCTGCACTTCAAAAAAAAATGGGTTAGAAAATCTTGTACTCCTCCATGAATAATGAGTATTTTGAAAATCCAAAACCTAGGATGTCTCCACAGGACCTAAATACACCATTTCTCGGCTTTACTTTGTGTCTAAATATTTTGTGGCCAGAGCTTTGTCGCTGTCACGCTTTGGTCATGTGACCGCTCGTTGTGAGTGACTGACACCTACCTTACCTTTATATCCTTACATGGACGAAATCACCTGACTCGGCAACTTCCACGTGTCCTGGCCTCCTCAATCCCGTTTCCCGATCATGGATTACGATCCGGCATATGCCGGGCACCCATTAAAACGCGATTCTCGATCATGGATTATCAATACGGCAGTTCCCAGACGCCCGCCCTCCAAAACCCTTAAAATGTGTTTACCGATCGTGGATCACCAATACAGTAGATGGCGACTAAGAGTTGGGTGTCGGGTCCCAGGGGTGCGCGGAGCGCCGTTCGAATGGTAATTTTTGCGTGATTGCCGAGAAATGAAGACCTTATCCAGTGAACTTTTGAGGTGACGTGTGACATGCTGTGAACAAATGGTCGTAATAGTACAGTACTCGTGGTCACGTAAAGTGTTGGCATGTGACCATTTTGATCGCCGTATCGCCGACCTTTTTGCTTTCGACTACAACATTATACAAGATTCTGCGCCTCCACAACAGCCTCCACCCAAGCCGACATCAAACATGGGTGCTTTGTGATGTCCTCAAGTGGCAAACTCTTCCATTCCTCCAAAATCGGGATTCGGCGGTCGTTGGGCATGGTCGGTGCCTGCAGACGCGGGTCTTCAGCTCCTTCCAGACAGCCTCGATGGGACTGAGGTCCAGAGAGTTGGCAGGATGTGGGAAGAGGGGGATTTTATGCAAGGAAAACCACCCGGTGCATCACTTTGGCTTTGTGTGATGCAGCACTGTCTTGCTGAAAGCAGATTCCTGGATGTTTTTTCTCCAACTCCTTCACTACATCACACAGCAGGCAAAGACTGATGCATGTGGAACCCGAGTGCATTACATGCATGTGTTCCACATGTGGTCGACACATGGAACAAAGGTCTCAATCATCTTTATGGCACCTTTGTTTCTGGGACAGATTCAAAGCCCAAAACAAAGGTGCCAAAGAAGTGATTGACACCTTTGTTCTTCACTGATCTCAGTCGCCAGCCACATGCATGTAACGCACCTGGTTTTCAGGTGCCTTGGTCTTTGCCCCCAGTGTCAACCAGGACCCCTTCCAGTACCTGCTGCCAATACCTCTCCACTGTCATCCCTCTTCCCTTGCCCCTGGGGTACTCCAACACCACCAGTGGCCCCTTCCAGTCATGCACAATGCACCCCCAGACCATAACTCACATGGACAACTGTTTAAAAATTGGAACAGACACTTGTGGATGTATTCTTCATCTGCCGTTGTGATAAGGACCGCGGTGTCAGTATCGAAAGATATGTGATTCGAATTTGACTACGTTCGTCCTCTAGAGGGGAAGGTATAGTCGAATGATAGAGCGGAAGGTCGGTGCGTGAATCGGCCTTGTATGAGCGATGGGTGTGTGTGTGTGTGTGTGTGTGTGAATGGCGGATTGTGGAGACCGTTCGTCTCCTAAGTGTGGACGTGTGCGGCGGACCTGTTGTTAGTGAAAAACGGTAAAGAAGGTGTGAATGCCTAAACCTGGTTCCCCGTACGAAAGTACTGGAACCCTAAATGTGTTGCCCTGTCTGCTTTCCTTCGTGCGCTCTTCCCCTTAGAACCAGCGCTGGAGATGTGATGTGTGTCGCGCAGACGATGACACTGACGTTGTTCGGTCGACGGCGAGACGGTTGGTCTCGTTGGCTATGGACAGCGATTTGTATGTGATGGCTTCTCTCCGGGCCTGTTTTCTGCAGAGCGAGGCTCGCGAGAACGGTGATCCTAATTGAGGAAGCCTGGGATGGTGACACCGGGTCCGGTGAGGAGGGACCCTGCTGACGGAGGTGTGAGAGGTGAGACGCCGATGAACGAGCGAATGTAAGATGTGTGGCCTGCCTCCAGCAGTGGGCAAGGAGGAGGGTGCACGAGAGGTACGAGGTCGGGGAAGGCTGGGAGTACCCCTTTAGATTGAGCTGAGAACGGTACAGAAAGTGGGGGAAACACCCCGAAAGCTACTTCTGCCGGCCAGAAGGTACTGACTACTCCTACTAAATGCGCTCCCTTTTATACCTCCTCAACGACTTCCCACGTTTCCAGAGGTGCCATGCGGGACGCAGGTGTTTCCAGGGGGCAGGGGATGTCATGAGGTGTTTCGGGGTGCATATACGGCTGGAGAACGGGTGCCTCTGCTGAGGAGACCGATTGTCTCTGGGTGCGAACTTCACCTGTCGGTTCGTTTGCATAAATCCTCGATAAAGCATCAGCAAGAATATTTGATTCTCCCGGAATATACTGGATGGTGAAGCCAAACTCGTTCAGAACACTCATCCAGCGATGCTGACGCGGGGACAGGTGTCGTTGCTGCATAATATACACGAGTCCCCGATGGTCTGTGCATATCCTGAACTTTGCGCCAATCAATTCGGCGCGGAATCGCTTCAAGGATTCAATTATCGCCAGTAATTCTTGCTCATGCACCGGGTAATTCTGCTGTGCAGAATTGACTTTCCAGACCAGAATGAGCTAATCTTCGCTGTTTTAAGGTCATTAACTTGGCTCAAATATCCGCTAGCACCGGTAAGACAGGCATCGGTGACAAGGTTGATCATTTCCGCGCCGTCAGAATAATCAAGAGTGATCCGGTGATGGTCGCGCCATTCCTGCGCAAGTTTCTTTACGGTCTCAAATGCTCGTTGGTGAGTTGGATGCCAACACCATATTGCTACCGGACCGCTGACGGAAGACAGAACTGACATAGGAATCCGGATTCCCGGGCAGTCTGGTGCCAGAAATCCGACAGAGCCTATGAAGCTGGCCACTAGCGATTTATTGGTAGGTGTTTTCCAGTTCACAACGGTGTCTACCTTGTGTGGATCCATGCGAATCCCGTTCTCATCAATAATATGTCCAAGAACCTTTAATTCAGACACAATAACTGCATCTTGTCACGACTCAGATAAAGTTTTTCCCGTCGTAAAACCGCAAAAAACTTTACGAAGGTGTTCCATAAATGTTGCTCTACAGTGGTTGACTTTCCATAAGGTTTTTCAATTTGCTAGAATAATGGAGGGGTGCCAACCGTGCCGGCATACAGTTTAAAACGATTAGTTTACTCACTTCGGTCCCCCATAAGCAATATTTAATAACATGGTAGCTTAACATTATCACCACGCACGTGAGGAATCAACAACGCGTTCTCTCCTATACCGACTCTCATCCATGGACATCGACGCGTTCCTTCTACACCACGAGCTTGAGGGCATCGAGGATGACATGTGGGATCAATACCGACGCGCTGGGATGGCAGCTGCCACAGTATTGCTTGGCGCCATGGAAGCGCGTCGACTTCGCACAGAGAGGCGGAAACCTAGCAGGTTATACCTTTGTCGACCCCAGCTTCTTCCAAATCCTCGGGTATGCACGCCTTGGCAGATTCTGTACGACACCCAATGCGATCGAGCGTACATCACCACCATGGGATTCAATATCTGCACCTTCAATCTGATCCTTGCCGCTGGATTTGATCTCGCATGGAATACAACCCCCATTCCTCGTGACGATGCGGTGGGCACAGGAAATACGCGTCCAGGTGCACGGTCTCTTGATGCATCTGGAGCTCTTGGCCTTCTTCTCCACTACCTGAACTCGACCATGCGCGAGATCAGTTTGCAGCAGATCTTTGCCTTGATCCCGAGTACAGTGTCCCGGTACATCACTTTGGGGCTCCGGCTTCTTCTCGCCACCCTTCGTACCATGCCCGCCGCTAAGATAAAATGGCCACAACATGATGAATTTGCGGCGAACAATGCTTTGATTGTAGAACGCCATCCCCGTTTAACCGGCGCCTTCGCAAGCATTGACGGGCTCAATCTAGCCTGTCAGACTTCGGATGACGAAGAGATAGAAAATGCCACGTACAATGGCTGGCTATGTGAGCACTTCGTGAGTTCAGTCCTGGTGTTTTCACCCAAAGGTTTGTACACGTCAATTCCTTTCTTTTAATCATTTGATAATAGCATGTACACTAGGAACAATCATTGCCGCAAACTTGAATGCGCCCGGCAGCTGGCACGATTCGCGCGTAGCCCAGCCCATCTACAAGAAGCTTCTGACACACACACCCGATGGGTTTTATCTGGTTGCAGACACGGCATTTCCGCGTGGTGTCAAACAGATAGACGGAAAGATCAGGGCCCCAATCAAAACCGGCCAGCGCATGAGAGGGACTAGGGCAGAAATTGACGAGCGGGTTGCATTTGACCGGGAACTTCTTTCGTATCGGCAGACTGCCGAGTGGGGAATGCGGGGGCTGCAAGGGTCTTTCGGACGACTCAGGATCCCATTGGAGATTAACCGCCAAGAGGAACGTGCAGATCTCCTAGAGATTTGTGTTCGACTGAACAACTTGCGGGCGGAGCTAGTCGGGATCAACCAAATTCGCAGTGTGTACATGCCGCTATGGAGGGAGACACGCGAAGAAGAGCAGGTGTGGACGAACTTTGAGAATATGTTGTTTGGGGAGCAGCGCCGTTCAGATAGGGTTGCCCGCTTTCACAATGTTGCAATTTTCGAGTAGAGTGCCGAATCTGACTTGATCACTCAGTGCGCAGCGTGGTTGACATGTCGGATTCACACATACAAGTAGATAAAGGGCAAAACACAGAGGGCTATATGATTGTTCGAGCACAAAGTAAGTAACCGTAAGGAACGTGTATGCAGAGTTTGCAATAGGAGCAGGTAATGTATAGAGAGCGTGTAGCAGGAGCAGGTAATTAGAGAGAGGTGCAAGGGAATTGAGAAGGAGGATGGGCAAGCGATATGTAGAAGCGGTGGGAATGAAGGAACGTGTATGGAGAGTTTGTAATACGAGTAGGTAATGTATAGAGAATGTATAGCAGGAGCAGGTAATTAGGGAGAGGTGCGAGGGGACTGAGAAGGAGGATGGGCAAGCGATGGGTAGAAGCGGTGGCAATGAAGTCTGTCCAAGAAATTGAAGTCATCCGACAACTCAGATGTTCGGGCTCAAAGAGCGGGCACGAGCTGCCGATGGGCCGCTGTCGCCTGCGTCCAAACCGGAGGACCCAAAGGAGGAGCCAAAGGAAGGCAGAAAGCTCGAAGACGAGGAGGAGCTTGGATCAAAGTTCTCCTTGTCAGAGTCCTCGGTATCTGTGATCCATTCAACACAACCGCCACCTTCGGGATAAATGGTCTCACAGCGTATCTTCCCTCCACGGCGAACAAGATCAGGATACTCGTCTGCAACGTACTGAGCACGAGACTTCCCAGGGTGTCCCGATCCCGATCCCGCCAGAGGAGCTGGACCGTACAGCTCCAGCTTCAACTCAGCACGGTCGCGGGCACGTTCGACCTCGGCAAGACGGTTACGAAGGCTCTCAGCAGTCGCATTGGCATCGCGGAGCTGCTGGTTGAGGGCGAGAAGCTGGGTAGTCTGGAAGGAATGCTGCGCGCGCTGCTCTTGAAGCGCCTGCTGGGCCTCTGGGTCAAATGAGCTGACAAGCTTGGACATGACATCGGGCGCGTTCGTGCGAGATTTGCGGCGCAGGGGGGGAGTGGGCGCACGGCGTGCGACAGCAGTGCGAACTTTGGCGACTTTGGGATTGAGAACCTCGATGCTATCGTCGGAGGAGAGAGCACCGATGTCGGAGTCGTCAAGGGGGCGTATGACAACCTTCTCGCTGATTGCACGGTCAATGCGCTTAGCATCCTTCACCTCAGAAGGGCAGACACCGTGCCCGGTGGGCTTTTTCGCCTTGACAAGCTATGATATGGTATGCGTTAGTAAGTGAAAAGGAAAATAGATAGGACACGACACACCAGTTTGAATTTGGACTCAAGAGATCGAGTATCGCGCTCCGGGCGATTGGACTCCACAGCCCACTTGTTGTAGCTCGCTGTGACCTCCTTCCAACCCTTGCCGCCAACGGGGAGAACACGCTCCGTGCACACCAGCAACTGCGTGATATCGGGACCAGAGAAGTTGGAAGAGCCCTTGGGGCGGCCGCGGTGCTGCTTCGTTGCAGGGGCTTCATCGGTGTCGGCGTCGGAATCAGAAGAGTGGGTCCGCTTCTTGCCCTTCTTGTCTTTTTGACGAGCCCCACCAACTTTTGCTGCGGGCTTGAGCGAGTGCCGCTTCGTGGACGTCTCGAGATCAGAGTTGTCATCTGCAGGAAGTGCAGGAAGCGAGTGAAGACGAGGCTCAATCATGAAGTCCGGGAGCCTGTAACGAGGATCGACGACAGGGGGAAAGTTGTACTGACAGACGATCACATTCAGTCAAAGCAACTGATAAGATCTAAAGGTTCTATACCTGAGGCGCTTCTCCAGGGCCTGAAGTCAAATGGCCGGGCAGAGGGGCAGGCGGTTGGTGAGGCTGGTGGATGGCATCAAAGACATGTATGCAGAAGGAAAGCTCAACTCACGAAAGACTGGCCGCTAAACCAGGTTCCATCGGATCCACGGAACCAAGCTCGGCCACTAGAATCGTATTGCATTCCAGGTGCCGGGTCAGTGGTGAATGTCTGCTGAGGAGGAGCAGCGGTGCCGCCGGGCTGCTGCGCATGGGGAGGGCCAGCGGCGTTTTGGGTGAATGACGTCTCTTGCATTGGACAGAAGATGAGGGGAGAAAGAGAAAGAATGTGGGTAATTAAGAGAGGATTTCGAACAATGGACCACTCACCTCGAACTCGTCTTATGAGTCGTCTCTGCGGATCCAATAAAACATTTAAACTTTGTTCGTTGGGAAGGATGGTTGGAACAGCTGCCAAATGAGAGGCAGGAACGAAGAAACCAAAACCGTTGCGCACTGTGGCTTGCTAGTTCATTGGTGGCTCCAGTGCGGCCGCTAATGGCAGTAACAGAAGGGTACATGGCGGGAACAGAAGGGTTGTGCCAATAAAATTGGAGGCGGATTGAGGCTAGTAGTTCGGGCTACTCGGTCGGTTTCCATTGACCCTGGCGTTGTAGTGCATGGAAAAGGGAAAGAAGGGACAGGATATCTCTGCCGAAAGTCGCTGCCTGACAGAGGGCGCAGTGGGAGGGAAGCAGAGAAGTCACAGATATCACGCAAGGTGTACGGTGTTCTTTAGGTCCTTAAGTCTCTCCAGGCAGAGGGCTACTTTGAGGAATTAGTACAAAAATGAGGGGTGAACTTCTCGGGGAATGAACATGAAGCCAATGGTCCACACCAAGGGCGGAGTTAGTATTGTCCCAGACAAAAAATCGACATCGGCGAGCTGATTGTTTACGGAAGATGTCAGTAAGCGGACCGGGCTTGCCGTTGACGTGTGGTTGACCGAAAGCGGTGTCGTGGGAGGAGGAGTGTCAGAGAGGACGGTTAAGAAGCTATATTCGAAGGGAAGATAATCTGGAGAGGGGGTAGCTACCCCCTCTCCAGATTATCATAGAATTCAAGTCTGAAAGAGGGTCTGAAATAATCCAACCAAGATCTGGCGCCGATGGGGTCCTGACAGCTGTCATGGAAGTGCGCTGATTGCGCGGCGAGAGGCGATAAGAAACTCAGAAACATTTATTTAGTCTTATGGAAAGTCAACCAGTGTCTGAATATATTATAATGTCGTCCAGATATACATTCATAAAGACACCAATGTATTCCACGAATATATGGTTCATTAGCAGCTGACATGTGGCTGGCCCATTTAAATCTCCTTGCTGCAAGACAAGACTTTCCATGGTTCCGTCCGGTGTCACAAACAGGGTTCGTGGTACATGATCTTCAATCACCCTGATTTGTTCGTAAAAATCCTTGCCATCCAACAGAGAGCTTATTGGGTGACGTACCACACTGCGCAAAATTCCGTCCATGTCGGGCAGTGGAGCAGTAAGCTTCTTGGTGTTCGCATTTACCTCTCGCTTATCAAACACGGTGCGAATCCTCACCTCTCCTGGCTTGCTGCTCGTTTTCTTTAGAATAAGCATAGGAATCGCATTTGTGCCTGTCGCGATGCGCCAACGGCCGGATTTGAGGTAAACCTGCTTCTTTTCTTGCCACAAGTGTTTTAATGCTTCTGGGCATTTAGAAGGACGCCAACTGTAAACCTTTTTCTCGTCTAAGAGAGGAATGATATGGTTTACTGCTCGGAGCGGAGGTAAGGCCGTTTTTGCCGGATCCTGGCACAGATCCTGAACCTCTTCACGGATCATTCGTCGAAGGTCCTCATACTTGTTATCCAACACCTCGGCAGCGGCGGAAACAATTTTAACCATTGTCTCGCCCTCCAGCGGAAGCGGGTTTGTTGATCCAATGATCACCCTTGTTGGGTTGAAGCCTACTGCGACCTTGTGCTGGAACATGAAAGGTGTCCCCAAGACAACATCGTACGCGTCCAGATTGCACACATCGAAGTTACGCTGACCCTTTATTTCTTGGTATGCAAAGTCCACCACTGCAGATCTATTGATAACCGAACGTGAGCCCGATACGGCCATATACAGTGGTACGGGTTTATCCAAAACATCCGTCTTTATTTTCAACTGATCAACCAGCTTGGTCGAGATGAAATCCATCATGGAACCTGTATCCAATAATGCGCGAACAGCCTGCCCATTGATAGTTGCTTCAACAATTATCTGACGAGGTAAAACTCTATCCCCGTCTCGGTTTTTCTCGCGCATTGCGGTCCGGGACATGTGGTCATGCTAGTGCGTTCATCATTCTCTGTCCGACGGCGTTTCCGACTACGTGGCTGATTTTTCCTCGTAGAAATAATTGCGCAACGCGGTCGGGACATAATACGGCGTCGACGTCGGATCCTTTCCACAGATTCCATGCTAGGGGTGTCCTCCGGAGGTGGCTTACTCAAGACTTCCCTGGCCGAGAACCCCGGTTGGCGAATCTCGACGTGAGTGACAAAATAGTGATCTGCCGTGACCTGGTCAAAAATTAAATATCCTCCAGTCGCTGGATCGACTATTATTCTGTCCATTGTCTGATCCATGCTAATGTTGTCTAAATCCGCCAAAGCGCCAGCGAACCGAAACTGCAACCAATTAAGTGCAGGATATTCATGATCTGGCTCATCTCCGACAAAGCCTTCGCGGTCTCTTGGTGCGGATAGATGTTTATCCCATGCATCGTTTACAACATCCCTTACACAGAAGTCGAAACATGTCAAGTCTTCACGAGTCACCATATACGGCACTTCACACTTCAGCCAATCGGTAACTTCAAATCCGATTCCGTATTCGATAACGGTGAACCTTTCGTCAGGTACCAGGCCTTCAGCAATCGCCTCATCAGGAGGATATGCGGTCATCCAGAGCTTTTTAATGTAAGCACAAACTTCTGCCGCCGGTGTACTGAGCCAAACGTTGTCAGCACCCTTTCTCAATGTGCTGAGATCGGGAAATTCCTCCGGATCATCATTGTCTTCAACGCGAACCGAGGCCGAACGTGCTGACCCTTCGACATTGGGCTCCGTGAAATCGCCTGCACCGACCGAATTCAGGTAATCATACCGTGCCGCACCAATAGAAACCTTTGGTGCCTTTGCTTGATGCTTTTCAGGGCAGTTTCGGCTCTGATGGCCTACTTCTCCACACCCAAAGCACCTATCCTCAGCTCGCATGCGATCCATTTCCTCGGGTGACTATTTGTGCTTCTCTTTGGCTCGAACAGGTTTCCCTCTTGGTTTGTCCTGTCCCGATTTGCCTCCTGATTGATGTGGCTTCGCAGTTTTATCCTGCTTTGCATTGGTATTGGGCCTCGCACTTGAACCCTCCTCCTTCTCCTCGTGCGGAGGAGTCCACGGTTCGTTTCCACGGGTTCTATTCTTGAAACGACCCCAGGTGCGTCCCTCGGGCTTCGGGTTCCAATCGCGCTTCTCACGATCTAAAGCCTCCTTCGACTTTTCGAACCTCAAAGCCCACTTGACAAGCTTCTCGAACCCCGACTCTTCGGGGCCCATGCCTCTTTCTAGCCATTTGACGCGAATGTAATGTTCAGCACCATCCCACAAGATTTGGACTAAATGCCGCTCAGTTATATCCGGGAACCTCTTTGCCAGAGATTTAATATCCCGGACAAAGTCGCGAACCGTCTTTTTGCCTTGGTACGCGTTCATTAATCGTTTCCGAAGCCGTAACTTAAAGTCGGCCGGGAAACAGTAGTCGAACAGCGCTCTATAGACATCTTTGACTGTCCACTTATTGAGGTTTGTCGAGACATGATCCATGAAGAATTTACTTGCATTACCACTCATGAAATTGATAATGCACTTCATGGCTAACTTGTCATCCAATGCCGTGAGTTCAATCCACGTATCGACCTCGAACGTCCAGTGGTCGAACGTATCCATCACGGGCTTTCCATGCCAAACAAAAGGAGCTTTAATCTTTACACCTGCCATGGCCGTCTTCATATGCTTCCTTTCTTTGGAATTAGTCTTGCTTCTGAGCTTTTCTTGAGCTTCTTGCGACTAATTTCGCTCTCTGAACCCGAGCTACTCTCTGAGTCCGGACTCGATCGTTCTGAGCTTGGACTCGAATCCTCCGGCTCCGAAGAGCTGGAGCTATCACTTGAACTGCTCGGAGGATTTCCTTTATTCGGCGGCGAACTTCCCGACTTACTAGTCGTGTTCCTGAACCACCCGCCCTCCGGCACTTGCGAATCCGGCCGAACAAAATTAGCATTGTCCTTCTTGGTCTTCTTCGCTCCACTGCTCGTTGCTTTCTCCCCCTGGTCATCTTTCGACTTCTTGGCAGCATTCTCGGCTTTCATTTGCCGCAAATATGCTGTAAATCCAGCGCTGCGCTCTGTTGCCCCGATGCCTTTACCTTTGGCATCCTCGGATTTCTTTGATTGTTCTTTGGAAGATTTCTCGGGAACTTCAACTATTACTGCCATGCTGCGCACAGGTTCAGTAGTTTGATCGTTCCAACCTTCCACAATCGAGGCATAAACTGCATTCTGAATTTCAGGATCAACCTTCTCGAGCCACTCTTCTGGAAGAGGGCCAAGTTGATCTTCGTCTTCACTCAAGTCGAACCAGGTAGGAAAAAATTTAATTTTGGTGTCAATGGTGTTAGACATCCACTTATATTCTTCCTTCTTTGCAGTGACATGGGGCACTATAAACCTATCTTCTGGATTTCCCCAATCCATACTGTAGTATTTCGCTCAATTCGTGGATCACGCGTCACAGGCCCCCAAATCCACGAATATTTTCGGGGGTGTCACAGGTCACCGAGACCGACCACGAACTTGCAAAAGAAGTCACAAATAGGGATCCCCACCGTAACCGTATAAAACCGTAATACGGTTACGGTTATACGGTTACGGTACCGTACCGTACGACCTCTCAGAGAGATCTTTTACGGTATGGTTGTGACCGTACCGTATTCCGTAATGACCCGTATAAATACGGCCGTATACGGGTCTTTACGACCGTAAATTGGCCCGCCACGGCCGAGTTGCATGTTGACGCGTACACCGCCCCGGTGACGCGTGCATCAAGCCGGACCATTATGTGCTCTCCTCGCCGCATCTGAAGCGTCTCTGATTGAGACTCACGCATCCACAACGCGTCAAGATGCCTGCATCAGCCTCAACTAGTACCGTTACTTGCTACATTGTTGGGGAGGACTTTCGTCGGAAATCTCAAGTGATGAACTCTCGAAGCCA
Source organism: Mycena olivaceomarginata (assembly GCA_029378375.1). Lineage (NCBI taxonomy): Eukaryota > Fungi > Basidiomycota > Agaricomycetes > Agaricales > Mycenaceae > Mycena > Mycena olivaceomarginata. Next base: position 122,379 of record JARKIC010000554.1, on the reverse strand, counting down.
ACTCGAAGCTTAGACCATCTGGGTTCAAGACTGACTTGGGTTCAACACTGTCGAACATCGAGCTGCGCCACATCAAGAATCTCACGCGCCTCCCAATTTCGCGCGCTTTATGTCGGCCGATGATTCAACGTATAAAACTCAAGCGCAAAACCCTCGAGAACCTGGTCAAAGATGACAAGGCGGCTTGAAAAGCGTAGGTATGGGCATCTAGTTCATTATTACATTTTATGTCAATTTATACGACCGCATACGGCCGTAATAACCGTACCGTAACCGTAACCGTACCGTACAAGCCCTTGTGAGAGTGAATACGGTTACGGTTACGGCCGGTCAGAACCCGTAATGACCCGTAATTCTTACGGTCGTAACCGTATACGGTACGGTGGGGATCCCTAGTCACAAAAAACTCCAGAAAAAGGCGAAAAATTCAAAAAATTTCTCTGCAATGCCTTGGCATTGGATTTTCCACGGCGCCCGCACGATTGACATTTTCTTGTTTTGGCGGCACTAGAAATACATCAAGACAGCTCAACAGGATTTATTTTGCGTGAGGAATGTAGTCTGTGTGTGTCTGGGTAATGAATCTGATTATTTCCCATGAAAACACGAATTTTTCTTGTGTCACGCTCCTGAAGCCCAATCCACGAATATTAACCGTTCTTTAAGATTTTGCTCATTCGGCAGTGCCCATCGGTTTGTGCATGTTGGTTACTTTCTCCATAAGGCTTAATTACTTTTGCTCTCCTCCTGCCGGCTGCTTGCGCAATCCACAGATTCACAAGACGCGCCGCCGCTTCGCTCCGGCGCAAAAGAGGAAAAAATAACTGAAAATGACCGCAAGGATTTACTTCACTGGCAGCAGGACATTCCACTGGTTGGCTCTCGCAACTTGAAGATAGAAAAGAAACTCTATTCAAATTCAGCATGCTACGCGAATGCGATGGTGCAAAAAGACGTATGAAAGTAATTACCTGGGCTTGAAATTTGAAGCCTCGGTACTATTTGGAAGTTTGGTTCAATGGTCGGGGTCAATCAAATAGAATTATGTGATTTAGCATACAAAGAGTTTAAGGGACAGCAGCGTGAAAAGCAAGTCCACTGGCACAGTGAACATTCCAAGCGATCGCGGAGAATCTGGTGAATGTGGGTTGAAAATTGTGTTGAATAATTAAGCAGACCCAAGAAGATGGCAGAGGACAGGCATTGATATTGATGCCGGCTAGTCACACACTGCGTACGAGATGCTCAGAAGAAGGACGGTAATTTTTTATAGGCAAATTGAACGAAGAGATTAATTGATGACTACTTAGCCTGCCCGCAGTCCAAGAGACCAAGAATGAACCAAGCACCCCGAAATTGAGCATGGGAGGGAGCGAGAGAGATGAATATCGGTGTCGGAGGACTGACAGAGCTCCCTATTTATGCTCGGGAAAATTTGGCCGCAGGCTGAACATCACTGCGGCACAGGCAGTAATTTGCTGCGAGAGACTAAGTGACTGCGGATTGACTCCAAAACGGTCAGCTGAGGAACAGTCAGAACATTGCCTGGACCTGAATTAACCTTAATTCGGCATAGACACTGTATAATTCTACTTGGCGATTGACTTGAAAGGGCAACTCTGGGATTCCGCTGCAGTTAAAGTGTGGGGTGTCGTCTCATGGCACTCTGCGGCACAGTTTGCACAGTGCGTAGCCATTTTATCGGGGATATCTATGAATACAAATGGGGAAGGAATTCGCGAATTTTGAGGAGGAGAGGAAAGGAAAGCAAATGGGAATGAGCCTTCATGGGGTAATTGCACCGCCGAGGAGCCATTTCATTAAAGAAGGGTTAATGGTGTTCCTAAGCGGGACATTCTCCTTTTGCATTCTCTCTGCTCTTCCTCTTGGACTAACCCCTTCCGTTGTTAACGTTCCATGCTTCTTAGCTTAGCCGTTACATTTTGGGCGAAACAGCTGACCCGTGTGTGCTTCTTCTTTGACAGGACACAGCAAATCGCTGCTGCTGCGGCCTGCGGCACAGCGTGAACTTACTCATCTGGCTGCAATCAATTTTCTCATATTTATTAAAACTGAAAGTAATATTTAAACCAGCAACGCATTATTTCACTCCAACCCTACGACAGCAACCGAAGGAGGACGCAGTGAGGCCACGTAGTCTTCCCGACACATTCATGACGTATAAAAGTGGCACTGTTGTCGGTTGGAAGAATGCCATTCCTTCGCTCACTTTCCTCGTCCTCAAGTGTTTCTGTCTGTGCTGGGGGCTCAACTCGATATGAACTCGAGTCTTTTGTCTGGTTCTGGTTGTCTGCATCCCACCACGGGTCTAATTGATGCCTCTTCGCAAAGTATGGCTTTCACTCAAAAATCCATTTCTGTGCCTGGATCAGGGATCACTCTCAGCTGTGTGATTGCACACCGTGGCCGCATCGCCGTAGGTGGATACAAGACCAATTCCTGGTCCTCTCGCCATTTCTATCCGCTCTCTCATTTTTCATCTGACACCTCATTTGCTCGTCCGGCTGTCTTCACTGGTGGATGTTTCCTTTCAAATTTCCCCTCCTGGATTCAATCTTCACGGAAGACGCAGTCCCGCAAATTGTACGCGCAAGATCTCGCTTCAAAATCTCGCTCTTCCCTACCCTCAGATCCCATGTATCGAGGCCGCAGACTCTCAACACTGGGCAAGGTTATTTTCGCCTTGCAATTCCAAATGCACGCAATGTCTTAGTCCTATGGCGCCGCAAACTATTACATTTGCTCTACTGTCGCAAGGATTCCTTGATTTTGCTCATCCTGATGTTATTGGCCGGATGGTTTGTTTCCTAATGCTCAGAAAGTCGGGTGACGTTGGCCAATCTTGCCTCGCTCTTCCTCCGGCCGCATTTTTCTCGCACTGTGTTTAACGGTCATAACCTGATCATCCCGGCTACCATTACTTTTGAAAATCTTCTATGGTTCATCGCCCCACAAGTTTAATTTATCCCTGCCTCTCTTATCACTTCACTACAAGTTTTCGGTGCTCGAAATTGTTCAGGTTCCAACGATTCTTCACACACGCCCATTTTGGTTTGCGGGACCAAATTTTGTGCAATAGGTCACAACTAAATTGCCTCAAACAGGTTGATGGCAAGCACTCTTTATCCTCAAGTAATTCTCTGTTTCCTTTGTTATCATATTCCTTGCGGCGTTGTACTTTCTGGATGCAATATATATTTTTCACATTCACCTTTGTTTGCCGGAGCGAAGCGGAGGTCCGTCTTGTTCAAGTTCGGTTTTTTGGTGTCACGGGTCACAGGCGGCACGAATTGAGCGAAATACTACAGTAATGCTTTGCGAGCGGAGTTGATATTCGGCAGAATCCTCTTCTGCCATCTCCACCGAGTCAGCACTGTTGATGCTCCACTCGGAATCCCCATCGATGGGTGATTCTGCTCGCTCAACCTCTTTACCTCCGACATCGTCTTTTCTGTTCGCAGCAAGATGCTCGTCCAGATCAGATGCTCGGATCCGAGGGATATTAGCGACGCTTAAAGCGTGCTGATCGACAGCCGGCAAACTTCCAAATTGAAGTTCGCCCTCTGCTGTCAAGACGACGGGCGCATTCAGTTCGTCGAATGATGCCCAACCTCGGCCGCCTCCTGCAGAAGAGACTTCTGCGAGGTCCGAGTTGTCGCCACGACCGAATCATAGTTCGTCGTACGTGTAGCTACCATCTTGTGATAACTGTAGTGAAATATGTGCACTATTTCTCAATCGGATGATCAGTCCGACTGCAAGGTGCTAAACACGAAAAATTTGGACTCAAAAAAAAGTGAGACTTCGGGGTTTCTTGATAGAAAGTCGAAGAACACGAGAATCTTGTTAAAGCGGAGTTAGTCGAGACAGAGATCAGATGAGTGATTGAGTCGAGTAAATCCGCGTGTTGAACAGAACTAACTACTCGGAATACATGACAGACTATTTATACTAGAATACAAGTAACTACGGGACCGAAACTATAAGTACAACTGACTAACTAACTGGGGGCGCAGGAGAACAAACTACGGCAAAGTAACTACGGAACTTCGGCACAGTGATTGCGGACTCCGGCGCAGGGAGCCGCAAGTGATCGTAGTGATTGCCTATGACGGTCCGGATGCACATTTATTCGGCCGCAAAACTTTTCGGTGATTTCGGAGTTTCCGCAACAAAAATGGCTGTTTTGACGCCCTCCGCGCTAAAAAGAGATCAATCAATCAGTCAGTTTCTTTTGCGCGAATCAATGATTCCCGCAAAACAAATTTGAACCGCCCGCAAAACTTTTTTTGACAGTTCCGCATAATCAATCGGGGTAACTTCAGGTATCCGTTTGTAAATGCAGAGCAGTATTTGATTGAGAATACAGAAGTGCTATGAGTGATAAATGATAGGTAATAATCAAGAGTCAGTGAATTACCAATGAATGTGAGAATCACATTGAACTTATTGGTCCTTGAGAGTGCGTGAGTGGACTGTGTACTGTACCTACTTAACACCAGCTGGGCCAGGTTTGTCTCTGATTTGTGGGCACAATAGAAGAGATCAGGTTGCTCTGGGTTCACCATCTGTTCTTGAATGAATATTGACTGTGAAATTCAAGTAGATCCGGTATCAAGCGAGGAGACAAGTGCGAACAAGCTAATCCAAGCAAATCAAACGACATCACTGAGCCCAAATCAGCAGAAGAGACCGGAATGGAGGTAAACAATAGCAGCCACAGTTCTAGTACGAAGGTGACAGGGATAAGGAAATTCAGGCTTGATGATCTCAATGCTTTCATGGTTAGTGATATGACCGATAGGGTTTTTTCCCTTGTAAGCATACGGGACGAAGACCGTGTTGTTGGAGTTCCAGGCAATCTTCTCAATATTCACATGGGTTGGCATCAATCTCGAGCATGTTGGATATGCACTAATTATGGCTTTCCGCCTTAACCACTTTGAAAATCTCGCGAAGCATTTTGGTGGCCTTAGCACTCTGTCTCAAGGTTCAGGGTTGCATGGCATCAAACACAGGCAGCCATCGATCAGAAACGGTTGTCATTGAAGGAAATCCGGGGTTTATTGTCAATTGTCAGATGTCAGCGAGGGGTTCCAGCGAGTCCTGTTGGCCAGAAGATTGAAGACAATTATTGAAACCAAGAGGAAAGCACTTCTGGTGAGTAGTCAATGATACAATAGGGTCAGTCAGAGTAAGTTTTAATCAGTCGTTTCTGGACTCGTTTCTCGAGTCGTTTCTCGAAATATTAAAGCGTGGGAGAAACGAGAAACGCCTCAGAAACGATGTAAAAACTCCTCCAGAGGAGTTTCTGCGTCGTTTCTGAAGTCGTTTCTCCGCCAAATAAATCCAGGGTCGTTTCTCCCCACGTTTCTGATGCCAACAATTTACAGAAACGACTTCTGAAACGACATCGGAAACGGCCCCAGAAACGACCTCAGAAACATCGAAACAACCTACTCTGACCAACCCTAATAACCGTGACATTAACTTGGATTCAGAAGAATGTGTGCTTTAGAAAAAAAACTGGTGTCATGGACTGTCTGCATTTGCACACAGTGAACAGCGAGCTCAAGTTTTGTGACAGCAAACCACACTGGCTAACCAGTAGCTTGGTCGTAGTCCACATGATATATCAAAGTGCAATACTGATTGTTTTCTGATTAACCAGACCAATCCCAGGCTCTTTGTCAGTGTGAAGCGGGCCTGGATACACTACCAGTTTCAATGGACCCTGAGAGTGCCAAATAGTTCCTTTGAAGTACACGATACCACGCCCATTCTGGTCACAGGTTTTAATTTAATTCGTTCACATGAAGGGCATGTAATTGAGACAGTATATCTATGTTGGCTAGTGCCAATTTCAACACTAAAGTTGTATGGTGGGAATGAATCATGGTGTCTGGATCTCATTCTGGATATTTGCTGAATTGGTGATCACTTGAACATGCCCGAGATTGCCGAGGGAGGTTGGAACTCCGTCAACATAAGCCCATTATATCATGGCACACTGTAACTCACTTGCAATGTATTGAATACATCGAATTTCCAACACAGGAATGCCTACATACACCTTCACAGAGTACTGGAAGCCAATGAATCGTGCTCTCAACATCTAGAGGACTTGCAACCCTTCTGTTGAGGATGCTGACCCTCATTCCAGCTGTGTGACACTCAATTAGTTGCTGAATATCTGGAGAATGTCCGACCAGTAAATACCCAGAGTATGTTTATAACAGTTCCGCAACCTGATCTCTTCTATTGTGCCCACAAATCAGAGACAAACCTGGCCCAGCTGGTGTTAAGTAGGTACAGTATACAGTCCACTCACGCACTCTCAAGGACTAACTAATAAGTTCAATGTGATTCTCACATTCATTGGTAATTCATTGACTCTTGATTATTGCCTATTATTTCTCACTCATAGCACTTCTGTATTCTCAATCAAATACTGCTCTGCATTTACAAACGGATATTTGAAGTTACCCCGATTGATTATGCGGAACTGTCAAAAAGTTTTGCGGGCGGTTGTAAAAGTTTTGCGGGCGGTTTCAAATTTGTTTTGCGGGAATCATTGATTCGCGCGCAAAAGAAACTGACTGATTGATTGATCTCTTTTTAGTGCGGAGGGCGTCAAAACAGCTATTTTTGTTGCGGAAACTCCGAAATCACCGAAAAGTTTTGCGGCCGAATAAATGTGCATCCGGACACTGGTTGGGAGATTCAAGATTTGCATCACAATTTATGGTGAAAAATGATGTTTGTTTTTCAGACATTTTTCACTGAAAAAAGCAGTGAAAATTCAAATCTTTTTCACCTCTTTCGAGCTTCCTTTTGAATTTTTCACCTTGAACTCACAAAATAGTAAAAATGTTTTCAGTTTTTCACTACCTTTTTCAGTGAAAAATGTCTGAAAAACAAACAACATTTTTCACCGTAAATTGTGCTGAAAAACTTGAATCTCCCAACCAGTGGGACCGCCTGCTTGATGGCAGCTAGTGGGTGCGTGATCCTTACACACTCCTCTGTCTCCCACTTGATCGGCTTCTCAGAATGACTCGGCGGCCATGGGAGACGAATATGGCGATGACTTGTAATGATATGAATCGATTTTCCTTAGGTGTACGAGATCTAGGGGGGGATAGTACTCACTGGTACCCATACAAGATCTCGTTAGCGACAAAATATAGCTAACTTGGGCAAGAGTTAGAGAATTAGACCAAACAGGGTGAAAGTACGGGACAGAGGATATATAATATAGCAGTTTGTTTGAATGTTTGTGGCAATGTGCAAAGTCAGCGATGGCAACGGCGACTCGGGTGGGATAGGTGGCGGCGAGTGAGAGACTCGAATTTCAACAGTCCGTTCCGTTATCTTGACTATGCACTGGATTTCGTCTCCCCGAGGTTCAGCGGGTGAGTTGAGGTGGGTGATTTACCCCATAAGCCGGACAAATGTGTCGCCAGCCGTGGTTCTAGAAGTTGAACAAAGACTCAAAACCTCAGGAGTCGGGATCGGACTGCGGACCGTCCCCGAAGATTTGGCGGCCCAAATCCCCCGTGTTCTTGAGCCGTGCACTGTCTCCGTTGATGCTCGTGCTGATCTCTAGATCTTGTAAGAGTGAGACTATAAAGTGCAGGAGAGCTAGACAATGACAACTCAGTCTTTGCGCACAAGAGTGATACAAAATCTGATAATATTCACCTAGACAATGACAACTGAAGTACAGGTCAGAAAGAGAACCTAAGTAGAAGGAGTCGCTCATCTCAGTCTTCGTGCACAAGAGTGATACGAAGTCTGAGGTGAGGCGGCTCGCTTACAGAGAACATATACGAGAAGCCGAGTGCCTGAGTATAACTACAAGAGATGAAATGAAAACTATCAGCTACCAGCTAGTCTGGGATAATAATTGTACTTCATTTGTGGCGGAATCAGGAACCGGTTGAACTTGTACATACCGAGCCTGCTATCTGCTAACAGATCTGTCACCGGCTATTCCCGCGATGTATTCCACTCCACGACTGAACAGGACTGGACTGGCTTCAAACCTGGTCGTCGGTCCTATTCCGGGGGACTCCAGGACTGCAGCCTCTAATTATATACCGTTATCGCGGTACCTGCCGTATATATATGTCTTGCCTACCTATCCATCTCCAATATCTACTTATGTGGGTCCAATCAGACGAGATCAGAGATTGCGGCTCTCGACCAGTTCATTTATATGTCCATAACCCTGACCCGGGCTCCGGCCCCGCGTATATAAGTGACCGTGGCCCTGGGAGGCTTTCGTATTTACGGTCTCCCAGTACAATCACCTTTCCCCTTCTCTGCCATGGCCGCCACCGAAATCGAGATAATGTGCGTCACTAGCCAGTATGTTTCCCATATCCCACATCTATTGACCCCCGTACGACCCTCTAGCGATCTGTCCACTTGTTTGCGTCAGGAGGAGATTGTACAGCAGATCCGCCGTGCGTGCGAAACGATCGGCTTGTTTTATGGTACGTATCCAATTTTCCCCCGCGATTTCTTCGTCGAATGATATTTCGCATCAGTCAAGAACCACGGCATTCCCGAGGAGGTTCTGCAGCGCTGTATCGACGAGTCGGCCAAGTTCTTCTCACTGAGCGATGATACCAAGATGGCTGTGCGTTTCCCCTCAAAGTATTTAATGCAACTCACACTCATTGGAGCTGTGGCAAGAGGACCCAGTCCTGTGAGCTGCTGTATCCTGTATTTGTGCCCTCTTGCAAATCCTTATTATTTTTCCTAGCTTCAATATGGGTTATCGCCCGAGCCGCGACTCGAAGATCGATCCGAATGGCACGCACGATCTCGTGGAGAGCTTTACGCTCAAGTGGGAAGAAAGCCGTGATGGAGAGTCCGGAAATAAGTGGCCCGCTGCTGTGCCGGGACTGCGTAGAGCGGCAATTGACTACTAGTACGTTATTTCAATTTCTATCCTTCAAATCCAAGAGTGGGTCAGGAATCAATTGATGTATTCGTCCAGCGAACACGCACTCAAGCTCGGAAACCTCCTCTATCATCTTATTGCACTTGCCATGGGCGTCGAGGAGGATTACTTTACCGACAAGGTGATTCAAATGAACTCAAGATGGCGCCCAGAGATACGAGTTAGTGGTGTTTTTCTAGACCAAGAGCAATGCCTCGAGGATGCGCCTGCTTCGATACCCTGCTCAGACGCAGGAAGTCGTGGGTGGCGGCGCGCATTCAGAGTAAGCAGGATAAACTTCGCTAATATACTTGTCTTGAAATCCATGGTTTCCTAGTTTCGGGGTATGCATCTTCCTATGCTCATGCATTCACGAATGCCTGAGAACGAATTGTGATTAGACATTCACGATCCTGCTCCAACAACCCGGTATCGAAGCGTTGCAAGTAATCGCTCCTAAAACCGGGTGGACGTTCATTCCGCCCATTGCGGGAACGCTGATCGTAAAGTGCGCTGAATTTTCCGGCGAGTATTGCTCGGAAATTGAAATGAATTTCTTTATGCAGCCTTGGCGACCAGAGTACTATCTGTACCAGTACGTGCATATTCACTCTTGCCATCTCTCAGATGACTCAACAAGTCCCATCTCAGACGGAGCGTTCCGCTCTCCGGTTCATCGCGTCGTCAACCACCCCGGCCCCGCACGCCACTCGATCCCATTGTTTTTCCTCGCGGATCCAGATGTGGTGCTGGAAGTATGTAACATATCCAGTGTTCTTCCTGGATTGTACTCACTGTCCTTCGTCGTCTACAGCCGCACGAAAGCTTCATCACGCCCGAGAAGCCGAGGCAGTACGAGCCCATGACTTCGGGGGAGCAGTTTGCGAAACGGATCGCGGATGCGGGGGTGGAAAAATGAAGCAGTTTGCACGACGGTAGTCGTGACGAATACATTAAACTTCGTTCCCCAAAGACGGCGCGTTGCGACTCAGGCTAAACGGGAAAACAAATCCGGAACATGTCGGCCGAGCTGGGCGCTGTTGATGGTCTTTAGTCGCGGCAAATCAAGTCCGTCTAAGGCTCCAATCATTTAGTTTTCGTGTAGTCATCCGGGTAAATTAAACGGAAACGGTTTCTAAACTGTTTATAAACAGTATTCCCGGGCCGGCTGTCTTCAAAGCCGCTGCATTGATTATATTGTCTCTAGATCGCTTCCATCTTTCCAGGATCGCCCACGGTAACTCATAGGTATGAAAATATCACGTACCTGCACTCCATCGACAACATGCATCACAATAATTGAAAAGGCTCAATTCGAAGCCCAAGCGAAAACCAAGTTGAAATTTCCAAGACTTTGAACGTAATGGTTTATGGGAGGCTTTCTGGGATGGGAATGGTTGAGATATTTAGTCGGCTTAAATAATTCGGGATATCTTGCGGTTCAGAATGGGGAGGAGCAAAAACACAAAGGTATCGTGTCGTTTGAATTTGAGGCTGCCGACTGCCGGCTTTGACGGTGCATCAGTCCCGAACCATCAATCAGGTGAACAATTACCATATTTAGAGTACGCTACATGGTGAGCACCGGTCAGTACTGGCATATGGATGCGTTGAAAGAGCCAATAAAATGGTGGAAAGACATTCTTGAGTGCAATGCTTGTTCAGATAAGCACGGCCATTTCTCTGTGAGTGCTGAGGATTTCCCTAACCGTTTAACCGTTTAAAAAACAGTTTCCAAACCATTTGAGCTCTCAGCCAAATTAAATAGAAACGAAAACGGTTGAAACCGTGTATAAACACTTATACACGGAAACGGTTGGAGCCTTAAGTCCGTCTTTGATCCTTGGAGACAGAAAATCTAGATCGTAAATGACACAGAGGATCACAGGACCGCAGCAACAAGTGCCAGAAGACGAAGAGGCCATCCACCGGAAGGTAATACGTGGCGAGCAGCGTTGGTATCAGTCTTTCGCACCAGTCAATCAGTCAGTGGATACGTAGTATAAACTAGAAACACACGGTGGTGGCGCAGAATTCGAGACGGACTCTTGCGTGGGAGCAGCGGAGGCAGAGGGCGATCCGGACGCGAGCGGGAGCACGTACCCCCGCTACCCTCAGGGCCCTGTCTCACTATCCCACTCCGTCGCGCTCGTCGTGTAGAAGTGATCCGCTTTCGCGGCGCTCCAAGACCGATACAACGGGACGCTGCCGCACAGCCGCGACGTGTAGATGAACATGAGCGTGAGGTCCTCGATGGTGTAGCCGCCACGGTTGTTGGCCTCTGTGGCGTCGGTGGTGTAAAAGTGGTTGGCAGCAGTGCCGCTCCAGAGACGGATGAGATGAACGGTGGAGGCGACCGCAGTGGGGAAGACGGCGAAGTGCGGCCCATCGGAGAAGTAGCCGTTGGCATTTGGACGTGCTGTATTCTTTGCTGCCTGTGTGGGAAGGAGGAGGTTAGTGACTAAGCGGCACGGGTGGCGTACGGTAATATGGATCCGCGGCCGCGCCGGGTGCTCGCTTCGAGGCAACTTCGAGGACAGAAATTCACGAGAGTCGACATTTAATTTTTAAGTAGGAGGATATCTACGAACAAAATCGTCTAAACGATGCTGCAAGCTCCTTCCTCTGAGGTTTTGGACGCAGCTTTGCCACGCGCCAAAGCTTTCTCTATTGTACTCACGTGATCGAGAGTGCGGGGTCAAGCTTTTCCGGATCTTTGGCTGTGAATGCAGGATTTTACCAGACAAGAGAGCTATGTGCTAGAACTCATATTCCCAAATATCTAAGAAACATACCCTGGTATGAGCGACTTTGAAGGCATTAGTTCTTTCCCATCAAAAGACGTTGTTCTTGTTTTCTGCACCAGCCAGCCCTCCCCTCACGTGCTTTACTGAATAATTGCTCGCTTCGCTCGCAATAAAAGTGATCCCAGCTCCGTTGAGGAAGTCTGTATATATACAGGGACGGCCTGGGAGGGATCGGCACAGGAGTCCGCGAGAACCTGGGTACCATAGTCGGTGTGGAGGGTGTAAGAGTGAGATTCCGAGTACACGAGAGCTAGATCAATAGTAAGTACACCTCAGGGTACACCGCCAAATTACGTAAAGGGCCTTTAAGGGGGGGTTATTTTGTAGTACAATAACCCCCGATGCAGTCGACAAATGCGAAGTCGCAACAGCAACCTGACGCCGACAGTGAAGATGTCGAGACTCCGATTCAGCGCCCCACTTCCCCATACGCAAGAATTCTGTCTCCGGCGAATGGTTGTCCGCTTGGCCGTCTTCAAACGCATTGTCACTGATAATACCAATATATCCCAGAGCCGCCAATAGACGAATCATACTGGCGATATCTCAGCGCCGACTGTCTAAGCCCAGGGAATGATATATTCCAAGGTATGGAGATGTCTCTCGACCTTCTGTATAAATTAGGCAGTGGTATTGTTTCCTTCAGCTGAAAGAAGTTGCCCGTCTGACAGGGAAGCTTACCTTCACCAGAGTATGCCGGCTCCCGAATGCATCTAACTTTTCGGCTTTCGTCGAGCGACGAGGACACACACTAATGCCGAGCAGAAAACAATCCCAAGGGAAAACGACGCGATTCGGAGGACTCGGGCCTTTGCGGGATCGTCCCAAGAGCAAGCGCTTCAGACCTGAAACACCAAACGATGCATCCCGCACTCGAATTGGGACCTTCCTGAATCCGCCTTCGTCTTTCCTGTATACCCGTGATTCGATGATCACCTCATTCGTTTGCGTTGGCACAGAACCTGAATCCTCCTGATCTGTTTCCGGCTCCAGTCACTACGCCCGAGGTAAGTGTCCTCGACGCATACGAGGTCATTTATATCTTGCTAGCTGCGGCGGGGCGACGACCGTGGTCTATATGTGGCACAGGTTTCAAGCCGAGACTCAAATGTGCGGTGACACCTGGACCAGGCGCACCACGGAGCACACAAGAACCGAATACTTATGCCCCGCGTGTAGCGCAACCTTCAGCCGCAAGGATGCCCTGCGCCACATGAGGTCTTAACACAAGATCAGTGCGCACCACTCGAGCGGAGTACTACCGGCGCACATGCGCCAGAGATGTCCATGTGTGGCGCAATATCCGATCGCAGGGATGCCCTGCACAGGCACAGGTGCAGTCACGTAATTAGCACCGCTTCCGCAGGAAACGACAATAGGCACGACTGTAATGCGAGGGGCTGTTCAGTACCAAGAATCCTATCACAATGATGTAGTGCCATGCCTTGAGAATCGTCGTCATTGTTACCTGGTTTTGCGATGTCTGTGGCCTCGGAGGATTTTGGAATTTTCTCTCGGATAGAACAGTGCAATTTCGAGGACACCCGAGGTCTGCTTGAGTAAGAGCGTGATAGAGACGGAGTTTGGGCTGAAGTCGACAACAAAGAGCCCAAAGCAGTTTCTTCTTGGTTTCTTCCCGATTGAAAAAGGGGAAGTAGAAAAAATCCGTTCAGTCGGCAACCGCTGCTAGACGAGGTTCCACCTCGGCGCAGCGGCAGCATGAGAGGTTGGGGAGATTCTAGGGAGACTCGAGAGCCTAAGTATGTGACTGGATGTGACCGTGATTTATTTTTGATCAGATCACGACTTGATAGCCGACCTTCTCTTAAATTCCACCTTCATGCCGCGACGGGGGGACTACGGAGGTCAGCGCACTGCGAGCTATGGCTGGTTCAAAGCTAATTGGCAGCGCCAGTGATCGCTGGGGGGCAGCGGCGAACCGGCCAAGGAGTTTGTTCCCACGGGCAGCAAATGGACAACGCGCAAGTGCGACCTACGCAACTGCAACCAACACGAGAACCTCACGAAATGTTCCCAATGCAGGTCCGGCTAATACAAACCTTCTTCCGCGCATCTATACTCAACTCCCCGTTAGGACTGCTCTCTACTGCGTAAGTCGCTGTGCCAACGCTCTCAAGACGTGTGGTGGCTCAATTTGCAAAACCCGGAAGAGCAAGGAATGCCAAAGTAGACTGGAAAACTTACAGTAGTTGCCTCCGCACTGACTTGGTTTCCGCAGGGGCAGATTGGAAGCGGCATAAAATTTACTGTCAGATGACAACTCGCTTTCCACCGGCAGCGGACCCAGACACTGGTGGCGAGCCCCAGGTTCAACGACATCTACGACTGTGGACTTCCCGCTTCAACGACTCCCTCATGTGTGCCATAACTGTAGCTCTGGATCTCCAAAAACATCCCGAGAACCTCGATAAATTCGGTCTGGTCGTAACACTTCGCCCACGGGTCCACCCAGAGGCCGGCTCGCGATTCAGTCTGATTTCTGCAGAAATCGGAACACTGTCGGGATTGATGGAAATCGTAGTCGAGCGTCAGCTTTTACAGGCCCGGGGCGCTGACGTCCGGCCCAATGTGGCGGAGCTTCACCAACAGCACCGTGACCAGCAGAAGAGAGAAACCGGTGGAACGGAGGATTACGCGGCGGTGATGATAATCGTGCAGAATGGGGAGGACGATAGAATGGACATTCGGTGCGTCTTCCCCGTTGTCACTCTCAACGCTCGTCTACCTCATCTGACTGTTTCGATTGACCAGCTTCAAACCGGTTTGCATCTACAAACATTTGGTACGGAGTCTGGCGAGTCACAACATCGACTGGTATGCTAGCTTGGAATACCAAGTTAACCACGATGTCCCGAGCCAGGAAAGAGTGCGATAGTTTTTTCCAGTAGGTTGTAGTCTCGGAGTGTCAGCAGGACATTCTTTCCTTTCAAGTCATACCAATATCATTTCGGTGGGCCAATATGACGACCCAGAATGGGAGAGCGACATCTGTTGTGATGAGTGCTTTGTTTGTTCGTCCGGCGTCTGGAGCAACAGCCGATGATTTAGTAGCCAAGCATTTCTTCAGGTCACAGATCGCGGCGTACGCGACTTAGTGTGCAGGCCAGATACACCAATTCAGAAAAAAAAAAGTGAATCCAATCGCGTAAACACAATCTAATGCATCACGGAAGAAACGATATATCAGATACAATTTGCAGGAAACAGGGCAGTAAATTGTAGATCCTTTCAGCTGATGATTGAACCTTCGTCTCATTCGAACGGCCGCATGACATCGTTCCCCCGGACGTCAGCGGCGAAATGGCTCGGCGTGCCCGGCGTCCAGCCCGGGATCTCAAATGTCGTGCTGTGGCACCACGGCTTGAGGTCCAGCTCCTTCTCGATGACGCGCCCAAAGTGGTCCGACCACCCCAGGCGCGGGAATTCGGCCACGGTGGTTGTGATGAGGGTTGGGGCGATGAGATCGACGCGGCTGAGGAGCACATTAGAAACAGAGAGAGTCATACAAGTGAACGGAGGACGCACAGGCCGACATTATCTGGGGATTGGATGGATGAGAAAATGCGATGGGGGTGCACGAAACGGGCGTACCAAGGATTGTGGCAAGCTGGAGGGCCTGCCCGATTTGCGTTATGTTCCCGCTACGGAGCCATGATCAGAAAGAACTCCAGATAGGTATTAAACTCGACAAACGCACCCCTTGACGAATATATCCTGGTGGCGCACGATGGCGTCGCAGACACTGTCAGCCTGGTCTTCGACGCCGCCAAGCTGGAGAATAAGGTCCCGCGCAACGATGGCGCCCTTGAACTCAAACGACATCTTGGTCGTCGCCAGGAACTTGTCCGCCGTGCCGATGTCGTGCAGCAGACACGCGAGATACCACGTTTCGTTGTCGTAGTTCCACTCCGGAAAATGGGTCTTGACAATCGCGGCTCCTATGTGAATGGAGCGCATCTGTGAGATCCCGCGGATTGCGATAGAATATAAACAAGTTGGACGCACCGTACACATAGACCCGATTGCTATGATTGAAAGTTGGGGTATCTAGCTCTTTCTTTTTGCGCGCATTAGTGGAACGCGTCGGTTAGGTATAGTGTGGATGGTCACCTTGACGAAATCTCGCACTTGATTGACGAGCTCGGACTGCGGAACGGGGAAGTCCTTGACGGTGAATGGATCTTGCTTCGGATGGCTTCCGCTCGCGGTCGGATGGTCCTTGAAGAGCACATCCGGATCGCGAGGGACTGCTGTGAACCCGTAGTGGGCGACGTTGGGATCGACTTTCGGATTGGCCATGGTGGTGGTTGCAGGCTGAAGGTCTGCCTTTAAAGAAGACGACCTCGGTCATGCGCGGTTAGCATTAGTAAAGCCACGGTAGGTCGCATGACTCGCGGGCGACTTCCGGAATCTAAAAATTCAAACCCAACCCGTGCCCGTCGCCTACGGGTCGACGGACGGGAACGGACGGACGGGTTTTTCGATGGGATGGGTAAGGACAGGTTGACCCGTAAACGGGTGCGGGCGGGAATGGGTTTTACGCCAAATTTAGCTATATTTTGATCTAGTTTTGGAACCATGTGGGCAAATGGGGTGGAACGTGACCAGGCGGGAACACCGTAACGCCGAACAACATTGACAGCAATCAGTGTCACGCCAGAGAGGACGGCGTTGGCCACAACTTGGCACACGCTCTCTGCCCACATTCACAGTGTGCTATGGCCAGCTCGCAACAGCAGCACCCGCGCCCGCCGTCACGGGCATCCGCAGCCCCTCATGCACGCGGCATGCTCTCCGGCCGGATCTCGGCCCTGAGCGCGAGTTTGCGGCTGCATCGGGGGCAAGACGGCGACGACAAGAACAACGAAGAAGCAGAAACAGAGTCGGTTGCGAGCACGCTTGTCGAGGGTAGTGGTGAGTATTAAGCGTGGTGGTGTTCAGAAGGAGCTTGACATGCTTCTCTCTGCACTGCAAACTGTTGTCAGCCCATCCACTAACGGCATTGCTTCGTTTTTGCAGATAGCCCCTCAGCTTCGTCCCGCGGTGTTCGTGCAACTCCACCATCGTTCTCAGCGCTACCCGCACCGCTGACGTGTCGTCTAGTACACCTCTGGTCGCGGCGGTATCGGCAACTTTCACCCCGTCGCGTTGCCCACCCGGCCTGATGAGCAGGACCAGGAAATTCCCTGGCCGCGCGGGCGCCCCCGCGAACGCACAAGAGGCTCGCAGTCTACCGGACGCGGCGGGTACGGTAACATCACCTCGGCGCCGCGCAATCGCGAGTGGTCGTACTCGACGCGCGAACAGGAGATCCTCCGCGCGCACGCAGAGGCGAGAAGCGCTGCTATCGTGCGTCTCCCGTCTATCCCTACCTTACAGACCAAGATGAACTCACACTCTTCCCCACTTTTATGGAAAGCCTGTCGGCCGTGGCGGCTATGGCAACATCGCCCATGCGCGAGCGCTCGCCGCCGAGGCCGGGATGCGCTCGCAGTCTGTTGACCCTGTCGCTGCGCCGACGTCTATGAGCTTCAGCTTGCCCGTACCCATGTTTGGCTATCGCTCCAGGCGCCGAGAGAAGATGCTTCGGTTGAATGGGCGGGATGAGGGTGTGTCTTCGTTTCTGCGACTGCGAACGGCGGGTGCTGTAACTCATTTCAGGACACCTATCCGACGCGGAAGAGTCTGATGAGGAGGCCAAATGAACCCTCGGCCTTCACGGTGTCCACTCAGCTGGCCCTTCGAATTGCTGTCTGGCGTGGCGCTTGCATTACAGTCGCATTCAGCATCCATGTGAAACCGCCGAGGTTCTTGGGCGCCTCCGAGGCGACGAAAACTCAAGGTGTAACACTTGAGCAGTTGAACGGAGCTCTTGATGATACTACATGTATAGTAGGATGTTTCGGTTCGCATAAACCATCTACCTAATCTGTTTACCTGTATACTGAACGTTCTAATCTCATGATCTCATCGACCACTCAACGAAGGAATCTGTAGACTTCTCACGACGACCTAGTGTCAGCGCGACTGCCTCCCTATTGTGGACTGCGCTATCAATCCGGCTGCATGTGTGTACATCCCCACTCGCTACATTCCGTCGTGTCGACCTGCGGTCGGGATGCTTTCCGCTCTTTGGATGCGAGGGCGAGCCGGCGCACACTGTGCTGACATCTCACATAATCTTGGCAATACTCTCCACCCGGATCCTCTCTTCAACGCGCGCCATTTATGGGTGGAGCTTGCGACCCCGATCTATCAAGGCGGTCCGATTTGCGTGTCACGTGAAAATGCACTGACATTTATCATGCGATAAAGTCACGAGTTGATTCCTACAATGCACAACAGCAGTTCATTTTGGCCGAAATCTCCGATAATACAGAATAAATCCATCCTCAAGGCAAGCATGCGGAACCCGCATTCCTCTCTGTCTCCCCCCACCATCCTCACTGTAAAGTTTCAGGTACTTTTCCCTCTTTCAATTATATTTTATATTCTATTCCTCCAAACTCACTCTGTTTTAACAGCTTTGATGCACTTGGTAATTGGCCCCTATCTGCTTTTTCTGATCTTATCTCAGGCAATGTGTGGGATTTCTTTAGCGTTGACCTCACCTTTCTCACTTTTTGTAGCTTTGTTGGATTGCATGTCTTCCTTGCCCTTCTGATTCACATTCACAAATTGACTTTAAAATAGGGATCAAACCTGCCTATTGATCTGTCTTGGATTTCAATTGTTCCTGTGACCATAAGATGGGACAACAGAACTGGGAGGTCACTATCAATGACACAATTACCACTTACCCTTGCATGGGCTATTACAATCAACAAGAGTTAAGAAATTACTCTTGACAACGGAACAATTTATATTGGGAACAAGGATTTTTCCTCGGGCCTTTCTTTTGTTGCAATTTCTCGAGTCAAAACATTGTGTAGTATAGCTTTCCGGAAATCCTTTAGGTGGGCCTGGCTGCAAAAACCCATTACCAGATCAATGAAAATGCTGGAATATGACACTGCATGTAGGGCTGCACTTGGCTTTGAATTAGATACTTATGGATCTTGGAGAGTATGTATTTAATGAGGATTAGTTGTAAATATTCGGAATCTCTGGTTAGAGAGAAAAAAAACTCTGTATTAGCAAGCTCCCCCTTTTGTATCTGGGCACCGGAATATAAAACATATCTAATACTGTCTTCCTCAGCTGTTTCAATCACCACTCGCTCTTCGCCCACTGCTGATTCGGTACATAAAGTTCTTCCATCACAGATCTCGGCTTGTACTGTTGCATTTAGCTTGCTCAGAGAAACGACTTGTACAAATGTTAGAACTTCCTTTGTCATGATATCCGCTGATTCATCGCTTCCTCGCAGCCTGTCCAACATACCTCCCAATCTCAAAAAAATTATGCTCGAGTCAAGTATGATTGTATCGTGAGTGCTGGTTCTAATAGGCTAAAGTCGAGAAAATGGCACAAAAATGGCCCAAGTTGTCAACTTTTGGCGGTGATGGATATTCAAAGGATGCGAGGTTGGAGGGTTTTGGACCCTATATCTCTAGGGCATACCGCTTATGTGAAGCCAAAAATCCCAGGAAACAATCACTGCATTCAGGCCCTGATCGGCAGGGGCTGCCGAGCTTTGCCGCCATCTGCCACACTTGGTCTATCTTACGCGACAGGGTCTGCCCAGAAGCATTCTGCCGTGTGCTGCCACTATCGGTCGCAGCGGGGGCCAACCCCTGCCACCCCAGCCCACTTGCTTTTCCGACCACCACACCGTTGTCCCTTATGTCCGTCACTTGGGCTGCCTGTCCAGCAGTAGAAAAATGCCACTGTGGTGACCTTGGAGTGCATGGGAATGTAGTTATCTCATATGGGAATTGTCTCACCAATTTCTCACTGATTGATCTGCAAGGGCGTAATTGATTTTGAGGCCCAAGCTGACCCTGGCGTTGTCATAGCGGGGCAGGTGGCTGGAATGTCGGTGGGTTTTTCTCTCTCTCTTGCCCTTCTCCCTGTCGCTCTTGCCTCAAGATTTGAGCCACGGCCTTTGGATCAATGGATTCATCACAGGATTCATTGTGCGGCGGCTACTACACTCTGGCAGAACCCAGCTTTTACTATGGGAGTGGCACACTTCATGGCAACCCATAAAAAATACCTCTGTGAATCACCCATTGTGGCTCACCTGCAACCTACAGATACCCCCCCGTGCCAACTGTCTGGCAGCGACCCGAATTAGTTGGAAGGAATCAGGCTTCTCGCCTAGTGGGCATCGGACCCCCACTGTACGCTTCCATACTCTGGGTTGATTCTTTGCTCAATAACATTTGCAGCGGTCACACCAATATTAGACAGGTTGTGCAAAAGCCATACAAGCAGCATGCAACTTCACACGGCTTTTTGGCATTGTGCAAAGCCGCAGGGAGGAATTCAATATCCCGAACTCATAACCCACTGTAAATGACTCAAATGTATATCATCTTGAATGTTCCATCCATGCGGCTATCAAATCAGATCTGGGAAATACAATGATTTGTCTTTCAGTTTCCGCACTGATTCCACAGCACCTACAAATTGAATAACAATCGGACAACCATCCCATAGTCTAAAATGCTTCCCTCCACTCAGTGGGTTCACTGAAAGCTCAACCCTTTCTAGATGAACTCGGAAAATCCCTGCGGCTTGTGCACAACCTCTCTATTAATCAGTGTTCTGCTTCTCGCAATGATCCATCTACACCGACTCCTGCCCGATACTACTCTCTGCGCCTGCCACTAGTCACAGAGCCAAGCCAGATGAACATACTGAGAACATGGTGCAGAGACTCCTTGATGACAACACTGAGATCAAACAATGCCTTGGCATGCTCGAGACAGGCGGCATCTTGCCATCGACACCTGCTCCTGCAAACTGCAGCATCACAGCCCAGCATGCGGGGGCCAGATCACCCAGGCCAAAACTCGGGGGCAGCGGCGCCGTGTTACAGTTGTAGGAGGAGGCAGTTCCGAGAGCAATATCACGATAGACCCTGCACTCGATGCGAGCAGTGCGTCCGACTTTGCCACCGACACAGACTACCCTTCCGACAACGACAACCTGTCTGACACTGCCACCGACTATTGTTCTGATGCCAGCACTGACCGCCTGTCCAATGCTTGCGGCAGTGCCGGCCCCATAGCATTCAACAGCCTGGATCTTTCAGACACTGAACTACGCCTTCTCCAGCAGCTCAGTTTAACCAGTTAAATGGTGGGTGTAAGGGCAACCTTAAGCTTGGCGTGGGGCGCGGAGACTAGTGGGGGAGTCCGAAGTATAAATATGGGTACTATAATACAGGAGCGGGAATACTACGCACCTAGCAGGGGAATCCGAAGAGAAGAAAGGATGAGGATTCCCATGCTAGGCGAAACCTTATATACTAAATGGTAACTACCCAGTAGCACATGTCCAGAGGTATCTACAGTGATCCCGGGCCTGGTCGCATAGCACGTCCCAGCGAGAATGGGCGGACGGGGAGTCATCCGGAGGATTAGCCAGAGAGATATCCGGAGCGGAAGCCGGAGGATATCCGGAGAAGCTGGGAAAGCCGGAGAAGCTGGAGAGGTGGAAGCCGGGTGAACATCCGAAGCAGGGGTTCCCCTGAAAGTGGGTCCATTCCACAGGCTTAATGTGTTATTTCTGGGGTAGCCAAACAAATCATAATTCAGTTATAACAGGTTATCTGGAACATAACTACATATGGCAACTCTGGCCGGGCCCAGAGGTCAATAGGTCAGGTGATCTCCAGGCTGGCCAAAGGCTTAGGATGTAACAGGTTATGATGGTAAGAAGCCGGCGAGCGGCGGGTCACAAACAGGACAACTGGGAGACATCTGGATTTCAGACATGCTGAGAGCTCAATGTGAGCTGATCAGTGCTTGCGGGTTGTTCCCAAAATGGTAATAAATGCAAGTCATTTGATGAGAATGTGACATTTTCAGTCCTCCCCCCTCAGACTCCCCCTAAATAGGCACATACAGGATAAATCCTGTTTGTGAACAACAGGGAAATAAAAGGTGCTAGTAAGGCTTGAACCCAAAAGCCTTTACATGATTTTGCATAATAAGACCACCTACTCTAACCACTACACCAGAGCAGTGGTTATAAGATATTAGGCATTGACCTCAATATATGATGCCTCTCACCTCCCAATATTTATTGTTTCTATTTATTCTGTCATAAGGTAGATGTCAAAAGGAACCAGCACAGGTTATATAAGCTGCTACATAACATCTGTGACCCCGCCTCCCACTCAACATCACACTGCTGCTGCAACATTTCTTGATATTTAGCCTGGTAGAAGCCTCAAGGGAAGATTGTTACAGAGCCGTACCAGAGCGGATTTTGAATAAATGCCTTAGATTCTGTGTGATGTTCAATTTTAGTTGTACATTTTTGATCATCATAAGCACTCACCAAGGGGTTTTTGTGTTCAACATACATTAGACACCCGCTAAGTGCTGGTCGGAACTATGCCTCTGAAGAGCCGCAATTTCACTCATTTCATCACTTCCTCTGCATTCCAAACACTTGTTGAGGCATGAAGGATGTCAAAGGTAATATATGATCACTCTTCAGCATATAAAGTGATAGTACAATGTGCTTTCATTAAGGCTTGAAGCATTTAAAAGTTGTACATATTCTTCCGGTTGTCTTTTCATCTCATGGAACAGATGGAGGGAGCAAGCAGGGGGAAAAGTAGAAAAGGCGAGAAAAGACGGCATCAGACACGGCTGAGGAAAGGGTGGAGTAGGCGGGGAAAATACAAAGACAGCCGGGCCCAAGAAGGGTGCAGAATAGGGGGTGAGTGCGGGGAACAAGTGTGCAGGCAGCGGGGATCGAGTGCGTAGATAGTGGGGATTGAGCATGCAGACAATGGAGAGCGAGTGCGAGTGTGTGGGCAGCGGGCATTGAGCACGCATGGGGTGTGGGATCGGGCGGCGGGTGGGGCAGGCAGCATGGGGAGGGAGACGGGTATCGAGTAGTATGGGATGCGCAATGAGCGGGCAGGCGGTGAGGATTAAGGGTGCAGACGGCGAATGCGAACGTGCTGGGGAGGGGGGAGCTGACCGGGGAGGGACAAAGCCAGCTGGTGTTGGGGGTAGGCTAACTATCGAGCACTGGGCAGCAGTGTTGTGAGCGCGCAAGCACAGTGGCCGCAGCAGGTGGGACGCAAGCACGCGAAGAACATGGGAAAAACACGTGCATCGAAGCAGAAGGCAGTAGTGCAATAAGCAGCATGCAATGAACGAAATTTGCGGGTGCCGAGGAACGAGTAAGCGTGCAGCTGGCACGGGAGCGGCATGAGACGCATAGGAAGCCAATTGAGGGTAGCCTGGCCACTCAATGCGACCAATTCAGACAGAAAAGGAGGCCGGTGGTGGCCAGTACACAATGAAGGGGTGTGGAAGCTGCAATGGCCAATTGCACGGCCCTCATGTAGATAGAGAGCTACCAAGGAGGAGGGTCAGGCTGGGATATGGAGGAAACTTAAGGTAGAGTTTCGGGGGGTGGCGGGAGCCCAGGAGCTGATTTTATTTGCCATGTGGTCTGGGGGAATGGTGCCAGCGCAGCGCCAATGCTGTGGTATTGAGAGCCAATAGATGCCGGAAACTCGAGATAAATGGTGGAAACAGGAACGAAGAACATGCTAGCAAAGTTACAAGAGCAATCGGGAGGGCAGAGGCGAAGGGGTTACGAGTACTTTATGTACTCTTCTTTCATCAACGGAACACCAGGTTTTTGAGTTGGTGAAACTTTATCAGTGCGTCCTGAGGATGTAATGAAATAGTGGCTGTGTTCATTAGATTTTTGAAGTCTTTTTAAGAGCATAATCTATAATAGATTTAGTGATTATATAATCCACCACGATGGCGCTTATTCAAATCCGGCTAGTCAATTTTATAATTTCATCTTTGTTTCCTAATCTCCACTGGATCACAGCTGGTCGACAACCTCATACAGTGTTCCTCTAGCCGAGTTAGCCTGTGTATACATGAATATCCGACACATAAGGTAGGGGACATACAAAACCTGTGAACATTCCAAATATGGACAAATTCCATTAATCAATTAATTGAAGCACAACAAAAGCATTTGAGGCAAATCCCCTCCATGAATCTTTAGAAACAAATCTTGGGTATGTACCAGTCAGACGGATAGGTTCCAAAATCACAATTGAGTGAGGAGATGTCGTCGCAAAGTCACATCAATTTTGAGGCCATCCAATTGATGGTGACTTAAATTGACAACTACATTCTCTACACTTGTCTGATTACAAATACAAGTAGTCCAGGCTGTAGCTAGCATGTATTTCTAAAGATTCATGGAAGGGATTTAGCTCAGGTGCTTCTGTTGTGCTTCAATCAATTCATTAACGGAACCTGCCCATAATTGGAACGTTTTGTATGTCCCCTACCTTACCAATCAATTCAGTATCACTTCTGTGTAGCTCTGTGCTCAGGGCATCATTGTGCCCTATTTGTACAGTGAATATGGCATATTTTATCTCTGATGAAGGCCTTTTGCAAGACAGGGAGCAACATCTTGTGAAGGTCAGATTTTCTACCTACTTATGGGAAACAAGAAACATTTTGGAGTTCATAAACCCACGGGTACATGGGTCGAGTCTGCGGCTTGAGCACAGGTTCGAAATCACGACACATACCCGTACCCCGCCCATACCCGCGGGTACAAACCTGCGGGTGTACCCGTGACCTGTGTCCATCCTTATACTGGAGGCAGCAGTCCATATATATCATTTATCTAGTAACACATTTGAGTCATCCTGTCTATAAATGAACACAAACTTTAATGCACCGGGTTGCTGAGCTTGTTTCTCACTCATTTGGACTCCGATTCACATGATATTAGGTGCGTTGGAAAGCGGTTAAACGGCGCTTTCGAACCATACATACCGGGTAATCCAAAGAATTCAGATCTCTCCATTCACATTATATATTTTCAACCCCAACTGCATCCCAGAATTAGTCGGTCAATCCTGGAACAATTTCAACGATCTCAGACCACCCATTTTTGAAAGGAAAATAGAGGCATAGGCCTAAGACCTGTAAACTTTTGGTTATATAGTGAAATTAGTCCTCAGTACTCAAATTTTTGACAAGGTCATTATTTGCGGTGCACATCAGGTGTGCCATGCAATTTTCAATGAATAGCTACAATTTCCAGAATTCTAGCTTCCAGAATCACTGGATTCGGGCAAATCGGCCAAGAATTGACTGAGAATCAACCATTGGCGCATTTGATTCAAATCCGGTGGTACAAATAGCCTGTTTGCGATTGCAGCAATTGGAGCCACCACGTGGCTGATTTGCGTTGCGAAACTTGATGGCTCCACAATGACATTTCGTCTTCGCACTACACACCTCACTACTTTCTATCTACTATGAAGACACGCTCTAAGACCCGTGAGCTATGCGGTAGTGATAGAGTATAGTTACGGTGGTTCGTCTAGTTGTAAAGAAGGTAAGTGATAAAGTGTAGATAAAGCTGTCTCGCGTCGAACCTGTGTGCCGGCAAAATCCAAGAAGGCTCGTTTCTCCCACATCACGAAAACGGGAGGAAAAGATTACATGGGTTACATACGCTTGCCATCACCGCAATCACCAAATTCGTTGCAAGGCACTACCAAGCAGGACCGGCGAATATCTGCAACCTATTTTCCTACAAACACCACAAAGCTGGTGAACGTTACAATCTTTTTGGGGTTTGTATACCCTTGTATACCCTTCCGTGCTTTGCAGATATTATGAGCTTGGTCTGGAGATACAGCCACCTTACGGTATTGTCAGAATGCAAAATCAAGCTCTCAAATGTCGCCCGAAATAGCATAGAAAGAAATAATATTGCATGGATGTTCGTACAGTATCTACAGTGCATTTACGATGGGGTGGTGGCGGCGGCAGTTACGGCAGTGTCGGCGATCTTGCGAGCACGCTTGGCGATGCGCTGGGTTTCCAAACGCTCAGAAGCGCTCGGGCAAGTGGCGGCGGTAACAAGCAGACCTCTTGGCAGATGCGACAGTTCCGAAAGACAGCACTGAGATAAATTTAGCAGCCACAAACCATCGAGGAGAAGAACGTACTAATTGAAGCAATCAACAATCACTCTTCCTCCCTGGCTGCGAAGCACCTTAACGATGGCCCAGTAAATGTCGGAGTAGCTGAAAGACCGGTGCCCAGGACAAATGCAGGGTCGGAACCCTTGCCTATACAGAGACGGACATGTCGCTTTCACAGACTAAGAGCCTTGAGACTTGAGATGTGTGGACCACAACTTGGAGACCCGTGCAGTTTGCAGCCCGAAGGGAAGGTACGTGTGAGTACTTGACAATAGCTCGAGCAAGGTGACTTGAAGGAGACTTGGAGAGGGCAACTTGAACTCTCTTTGAGAACAACTTGCAGGGACTTGATAGTGAACGGCCCGAATGGACTTGAAGGAGAACAGCTTGTAGCGACTTGAGGAAGAACGGCTGGGAAACCCCAAGGATGAGCCCACTCGAAGCAACTGACTCATGGGAGGTGTGAGGAGACGAAAATGGGATCAACGGCGGCGGGGAAGGCGAGAGTTGGGCGGATGTGGTGGGCGGGGAGTAGGGGGTTTGGAAGGAGAGAAGCAACAATCAATGGGATCAACTCATGTCAAAACATCAACATGCGCACGGACCACCCACGTGTTGATGCCGCTTCGCGTCTGTCTGTCACTGCGTCAGGTCGCATCCGAGTCTCGGACTCTCGGTTATCGATCATCACTCATTGGCAGCGTTGTATAACTTGTATATACTATCAATGACTCGGACTTACCAATGATTATTAGGTCAACGTCCTTTTTGGAGCTATGGTACATTTATTTCAGAAGTTAATTGCCAATGACAGTGAGGATGAAGACAGCCGACCATCAGCAGCTTGGACCCGAAGATGGCGGAGGGACAATTTTGACGGACACGGCTGTGCAGATGGGGGTACAACAAGCTATAATTGTGTATTTTATTTCTGCCGAGCATCGATGTATTTCTCGTGTTACAGTGGATGCATGCTAAGTCCGTCGCCAGTGGATATCAGCCTAACGGCAGCCAGGTGTATGGTATGTAACCCCCAGAATGCTGGTCTAGGTTGGCCAAAGGTACACCATTCCTGGTGCCTGGCTTTGGAAGGGTAGGTGTGAGGTATGCAAGGGTATGTAAGCCACCACCTGCTTGGTCGGGGGTCTGCAGCTGTCACCAGCCATTAGCAGGATCTCCCGGTTTTGGTGATGCAGCCCCGGACTGGGAGATAAATTCTCAGGATTTTGCGCGCGTAGCCCTTCGAGCGAACACTCTCCAATCCATCCGAGAAGGAGGATAGCCCCTTCATCCCAACCGGGACTCCGACCCCCCCCGCCATCCCCCCATAACCGAGGACGACGGAGCCTCGGAGGCTGAGGCCCGAGGAAAAACGATTTGCAAACAGCCATCAGAAGCGCTGTCCAGTCCAAGAACGCGCGTAGTCCGCCATGGCGTCCTTGGGAGGACCGAAGCACTCATTCAGAACGCCGACAAACTTCGTCCCTTTAACGCCGCCCCGCGGTGATGCCACCAAGAACGCGTGGGACGACTTTGCAGTGGAGCTGCTCAAGGACAGCGCCCTTAACGGCACCAGTGTTGTGCAGGTCGCTGACCGGTCAGTGACCGGTCGAAAGGTCAGTCGCATCGGGTCAGTCAGGTCACCGGAACGGCCTGACTTGGTGACCTAACCTACCACAGGGACACCTTGCCGCAGACGTGGGAGCGGTCGCTCGTCTGGCGTCGGTTAGCTTCGGCTAGACGATGCTGAGGGGCAGTGCAAAGGTCAGGTCACTCGCACGACCCGATGACTAGTCGCTGACTAGTCACTGACCATCAAAAGTGACCGGTTCACTTTGGGTCGGCCGACCCACCAACACTGAACGGCACGCCCATTAATCGGACCGGCATGGCGTGTTCGCGCTCGCTTCCAGAAGCTTGTGAAGGCTCACCAGGTGAACGATCTTTTCACTCGTTGTTAGTTCATTTGCTGAATACTTAAAGGCGGATCAGACGCGTTCGCTCCAGAAAACCAGGGACTGATGAGGAAGTTGATAAGCATATCGAGGTGCGTACCTCGAAAGACCAACTAATGCTAAACTTCTTACTTATATCTTGTAGTATTGACTCAGGTTGTCGAACTTGTCCATGCGCACGAACTCGAGAAGGATGAGAGGTCTGCGGCTGCCCGGAAGAAGAAGACGTCACCGGCAAGGCTGCCTCCGAATTACGCGATTGCAGCGATGAGGGTCATTAGTCTGTCGCGAGACGCTAACAGATGTTGCACAGGCCGAGGAGCCTCAGTGCGCGAGAAGCAGGGTCAGAGGAAGCACAAGTACGTGTCAGGGTTTATCACTGCTCGATTTCCCTACCTGATTTGTTAGGCGCTCTCGCGCCTGTGGATTCGGACAAGGAAACATGTCCGATGATGAAATCAAGCCCAAGAAGAAGCGCCGCAATCAGCTTCTGGAAATAGTGCAACAACCGCAATGCTGCGGACTCAGAACGGCTTCAAAAAGCGCGGGAGCGTGACGAGAACGGCACGCGGAGTTCCAGCAGCTACAGCAGCGTTCGATCGACCTTCAAGAAAACCTTGTAGTGGGTTTTCGGAAAGCTTAACGAGGGGATCAATACCCTCGTTCACGCTCAGGAAGCTGAGAGCCGACGTCGCGTTGAGGAATTGGAACGCCGCCGCGAAGACGCTGAACGACGTGCGGCAGGAAGCCGAGCGCTATGCAGGCCTGCTTCAAGCCCTTGCCTCGAACCGCAACAATTAGTAAGTTTTCAATTCATTTCTGTTCGCATTCAGATCCTACTAATCTATTATAGACTACAAATTACTCCTCGCTATAACATGTAGACCAAAATTTATTCCTCGCTATCCAGTTCGTTATCCTGTACATCATTTTCTCCCCAGGGAGAGTCCAAGCACCATGCATCTAGTTCTTCGTCGTCGATAGGACCCCCTGTGAATATTCTGCCAAAGTCGGCGGCTTGCAATGAAAGTATTGTGAATTTGCGGATGATGGAGAATGGTGTGCGCGTTCCCAAGGAGTATCGCAATCAGGTAGTATAAACCACATGGCGACAATAGAACCTTTTGGTTACGTGCGAAGTCGAGGAATGGGAACTGTTGCGTGACTTCTTTGAAACACCATTCGACAGGCTCTCGGCAGTGGCTCATTGCCGAGTTGAACATCGATTGTTCAGCCGTGACAGCTGCACCTTTGTACGGGCAGAGGACATGATCCGCAATGGTGTACGCCGGGTCACCGTAGATGAATAGTGCTCGCCCGTCGGGGGGTCCAAAAATGTTTGTCGAGGATCTCCCTTTAGGCCGCTCTGCTGGAATACGGTTTCGTCATGTCGCAGTCCTTTAACTGGACCCATAGACATGAATAAACGATTGCCGTCGGGCGTGAGAACAGCATGATACTTCAGGCAGTGCATGCGTTTCCACCGTTGTACAGAAGCCGTTGATTTCTGACTGGGCGTGCATTTTCACGGAGGGGTACCATCAATCATTGCAGCTATCAAATCAAGAGGGGCACCAATTGAGGCGCACGATTGTCTGCAAACTCCGTGAGCTTTCACGGGTCAGCCGATTCGGATCGAAGCGCAACAAATGCTTCCATCGCTCCCACAGTAGCGTCGCGGTGGCTCGGTGATTCGCGAGAAGCGTGATCTTCAAGTCCCAACCAAACTGCATCTCTATATCCACCAACGGGAGGTATGGGCGAGACGAGTGAGGAGCATGCACAGCGCCGTCACACGATCTTCTTTGTTACCACTTTGGTCGCAGTGGATCATTGCCGGAAGATCTAGGGCGTCGACGAGCTGATGTACTTCCTCCCGTGTAAATCTGTAGAGACAAATTGCTAAGTACACTCATTGGAGGGCACTGCAAATACAGACTCACCGGAATTGCTCTAGCCAAATGTCATCACCCAGCGTATTCAAGTCAACGCGCCCACATGGCCGAAACCGGCCTTCGCGGGAAATCCATTGCTGATCTAAGGCCTCTAGAATATCGACGAGAAGTGTGTTGAAAGAAAGACTTGTTTCTAATAGCTCGGTCTCCATTCCGAGTGGCTCAGACGTGAAGACAAAGAAATTAGCCGAGCCATCAGCCATCAAGTATCGCAACGCCAATCCAGCCACGTGGTGGCTCCAATGCTGCATCGCAAAACTCTATTTTCCCCAATGTTTAGGATCTGGCCCATCAGGTATTTGGAGCGTAAAGGACTGGGAATTTTGAGGAAAACTACCGCCCACAGTCCCTAGGAGAACCTAGATGCTAAAGCCAAGAATTGAACCGGTGCGTACAGAACCAGTACGAAGGTAGGTAGGATTACATATACATAGGTCCATAGTCCGGTACCTTGGAAAAATCTATGCTATCGGCGGTCCTTATTCAGCTCTCATTGGCACCATTCCAATTTGACCCCAATGCCAAGCCTGAACTTGCCGCATTTCAGAATAAATCAGCACCACGTAAACCAAGCTCCACACAATGGCAAATGTGAATATTCCCAACTGTGATAAACTTTAGCGGATTGCAAGTGACGCAGATTCGGCGCCGCGGTATTCACTGTGTTGGGGACAAAATCGGTGTCGGTGATTAAAACGGGGGAAGAGCTGTGGATGCTATGAATGAATACTGAATTCCGAACGACGCCAGGGAGAGGAAAATACAGAGAATTGCCCTGTTTAGCATAAGTTTCGTCACGGAATCTCTGGACAATACTCACCACGCCATCCAGGTGATGGGTAAATCCATCATAAGTGGAGGTATTCCCACGATATTCGCGAGCCTACCATCGAATCCAGACGATCCTTGGAGCTCGGTCAGTTAAGCTGGAAAGGGACTAGTCACGGAAACCACCGGACCAGGAACCATTCCAAGAACTCCTCCTTGAAATCTCCGATGTAAAAGTCCAGTTGAATAGTGTTACACAAGCCCGAAGAACGCAAATATTGCGCCAAGTATCATAAAGCCTTGAGGAACAGGACTGCTTGCAACGCTAGACAATGCTAGAAACGCCCCTGGAACTCTGGACTGGAAATCAGCCTTCGGAATGCATCAGGGATGAGAAGGATTACGCAATCAAAACACCATGACCCCCCCACCACCCATGTCTGGTAGGCCACCAATCGGCTCTCAAATCGTTTGACATTCCAACTGGATCCTTCGTCGTGAATAAACTGAGGAGCAATCATAAACATCTTTATGGCATTCCAAGAGCCCTTCACGCGATTTATGAATGCCGGAATTGAGGCAGGCCGTGTGGAGTGGTGATCAACGGGTTCGAGAGATGGATTGTGAAGTGGAGGTTCCGACTGCCTGTCCTCCTCCGCTGGCAATGGCGCTCTTCGCCGACGCACAACGGAGTTGTGAGTCGATGGGACAAATCTTCGAAAGGTTGGCTGGCGAGTCCGTTGGTGGCATCGCTGCGTGAAGAATTGAAGGGGAGTCGGGAATGAGATGGTCTATTCGAGGGGGCAGCTGTCGCAGGGAGCCTCTAGGGAGCCAAGACCGAGTGGCTGGAGTGATTGTGTCAGATGGGAGGGCTCCTCATTCAGAAATTGCATTCCGCAATTGCTAATGGTATTATGAGTTTTCCTGGCCCGTAAGCGCCCCGAGAAAGAAAAAACAAACGTACCAGAAAGCCGTTTACCGTTCAGTTGGATTATCGCAAACAGGTACTTGAATGATACACAGCGCGATGCGGGGTTGAACTCTTGCATCAACAGATGAGACCCATGCCTCCCACTTTTCCTCGAACAGAAGCTCTTTCTTGGAGTCGTCTTCGATGCGAACTACGAACTGGCTCGCTTGGATGTACGGGGGAAGTTGTACCACATATTTCAGGAGCTGATGACAGAAAGTCTGTTCGAATATCAATGTTTGTTCAAAAATGAAATAACTTGGATTTCAACCTGCCATGACCGACAATCATCCACCGGTAAAGATATAACGATCTCTGTTTCGTTTGCATCCGTGAACATGAGGTAATATTGTTCTGGAGGCCTACGGTCAAACGAGGAGGATCGGATTTTTCTTCACTTACCTGAGGCTTCCTGTCATAGTCATTAAGCTCAGCATCATCGCGCTGCGAGAGAAGACTCTGGATGCTTATGGTCAAAGGGGGGAGGATCGCATTTCTGTGACTTACCTGTGGCTTCCCAGCGACATCACGACCGTTTGGCCCATTATTACGACGCTCGTTAGTATGCAAAGGCGTAAATGGCAAGGTGACACCGTCCCTGATTCCCGTGAGAATCTCGGCCGGCCCCTGCCGTGAACGGTCAGGCAAACGGTTTTAAAGTACAGAGGACAGAAGTTGCCTGTCGCTGTCCACTACTGTGGTCATAACTATCGTTATTATCGACGACGGGGGAAAATGACAAGCCATTAGCGCCCCGGATCCGGTCGACAGACTCGGTCCGGGGTAGGTCCTGCCCTGAATGGGGGTGGAACCACCTTGCACCTGCCCAATAGCGTCGTCGCTTGGCCCAGCCTCAAGACGTTCAGCGTGGTTCCCGATTTCTTCGAAAGCCTCGGCCGTCTCCTGCGTCGATGGTCAGGCAAATGATTTAAAGTGCAGGAGGAAAAATTGCCTGTAGCAGTCCACCGGGGCCACCGTTTCCTCCAACAAACTCGGTCGGGGACAGGTCTTGCCGTGGATGGTATAGATACCGCCGTGTAGTTTGCCAGTAGCAGTCTCATCAAAACGAGTGTCGTCACGCTCATTACCACGTATGGGCATGAATGGTAAAGTACCGTCGACCGCTACCGATAATCTAGGCGGCATCGGATCGATCTGTCGTGAGTGGTCAGACATGCTTAAAGCATGAGAAATAGCACCCCTCACACGAGCAACATCATTCGCCCAATCTCGCAGCCGTTGTTATCAGCTAGCGACAAGCCTTCATCGCGGGATGGATTCCGTGAATGGGTGTGGACGCTCAACAGGAAATTCCTAGTAGCATGTTCACTTGATCCAGCAGTATCGTGGTCATTGTCGCGAGTGGGTGGAAATAGTGTGGTATTGTTGCCCCCGTTTCCACGCCAAGCCAAGGCACTCTCCTATAATGAGCGGTGAGAGAAATCGTTTAAACGGATGGCAACACCTGCCTGTCGCACCCCACGGACACTATCCTCATTTCCCCCAGGCTCACGACGGTCACGATTGCCTACGGAAAAAAATGATAATTCACCAGAGCTATCGAGACCCACAACAAGTTTGGTTGGGGCAGGTCCGGCCGTGAATGGGTCTCTGGAGCCTCGTACTACTATCTGCACTTGATCGAGCATCGCCACGCTCATTATCAACTACGGACGTAAATGGGAAGGTACCGTTGCCCCCAACTGCTCGGAAGTCCTTGGCCACTGGTGATATTGTAAGGGGCATTGGGTCCATCTCCTGTCGTGAATGGTCAGAAATGGTGAAATCACAAGGAATAGGATTTGCCTGTCTCTCTCCACTGGCATGAGCGTCATCGTCGTCTGTCCCAGGGTTGCGCCGTCGTTACCAGCTTTCGGAACAAATGACGAGCCACCAGAGCCCCCGATGCCACCAATAACCTCGCCGGGGGGGATGTCCAACCATGAGTGAGTGTGGGTGTCAGTTTGTGGCTGCCCAATGATGTCTGCCCTTGACCCAGCATGCTGTGCTCATTGTCACCACTAGAGGCCGAATCTGGACCCGCCCGGATGCTGAAATCCTCGATCCCTCTTTCGAGCCACCGTTGAATGCGGGCACTCGTTTGTGTCTGCCCAATAACCTCTACACTTGAGCCAGCATCGTCGTGCTCATTGCCACTACTTGATTCCAGGTAGGATTTTCCCGGATGCTGGAGCCCCCATTCCCGCTCCGACGAGGAGGAGCACGCCATGGCACCTACACAGTATTTCTTTTGGCGTTGAAGGACAGAGAATGGTGTGGCACGTACCGGCGGAAAGTCTTCCTCGTCCGGCTCGGCGCTCTGTAGCCGCCCAGCTGCCGAGATTATACTGCTCACGGGTCTTACGCCTCCAGGACGGAAAGCCCTCACAGTACCCTCTCGTCCCCAAAGGTCAGAGGACGGGGCGGCACGCACCGGCGGAAAGTCACTCCCATCCGGCTCGGCACTCTGTAGCCACCCAACTTGCGAAATCCTCACGTCCCTGAGAGGATGGGAGGCCTTTGGCGTCGGCGTGTCCGTGGCTGAGGTTGTCCCCAGGGCCTTGACTCGTAGACCATGATGGTAAAAGGGAGGATGTGCGTGTGGTTAAAGCTGTGCTTCTAGAACTACGGAGAACACAGGATCACGGGGTTAGCTAATTAACCGTTCTTTAAGCAAATGGCTCCTCGGCTGTGCTATTCCCCCATATATTCATCTCCTTTTGTTTTCCCTCTGCTCTTCCTCTTCCTTTAACCCCTTTCCTTGATCTTCAGTGCCGTCCGCCACAGCCTTTCATTTTGCATACCCTTAGGGAAAGCTGCACTCATTCGCGCAGTTGATTACGGACGCTTTTCGAGATCTTTATCTTCCTTTTAACTGCGCCGTCCCGGTTTGTTTTAGTTCCTCCCATGAGCGACGGCGACAATTCCCACGTGTGCGGCGCAGCCAATGTGCAATATTTTATACCGGCCATGGGCAATCCGCACCCCCGCTCCCTTTTCCCGCTCTCGTGTCCAGTTTCAACATCCATGGTTTCTTCCAGCTAAAGCTGGCCACCGTGTCTCAGTTTCTAAACCCAACAGTACCTATTTCACTCATTACAACACCAACATCCGGTGCATCAGTAATAAGTACCACCATCTCCACCGATCTAGTGGTTATGTCACCAGCACCGCACCGCTTCTCCCAGATGGATGGTCTCATTTGCCGTTTGTACTGCCTACGGTTGGTGTCGTGGATTATGTCCGTGGTGACACCAAGGCTTCCGCCATGCAGTACGTCCCAGCTGCCCGTTCGAAAATCACCCCCCTCATCTAATTAATAATTGGATGTGTATTCGACCTATCGACCGCTGGCTGGACGCGGGCGCCTGCACCACATCGTGCTTCATTTTATGGGCTGCGCCACGACCTGAATCCTGCCGTCATTCTCCGCATTAAGGTCCAGTCAACCGTACTCAATATCGGTTCCAACATGTCTGCTACTACTGACAACCGTTGAAGCTCAACCAGCTCCAGTTACCCTTGCGAAACAGAGGAAATTCGACCATCCATCGCCTTCTTCGGCCCCGGGCCCTTCCACATCTGTTTCCACGTCCACGTCCACTTTCTCCCACTCGTACTTGAGCACGGTGACTGTGTCTGTGCCCCCAGTGCTCGATCCTATCTCAATGGATGACCCTATGTACTATTATCCACAATATTTTGCTGGCATCTCAGCTGCCCTTGGTCTCCCAGCACAATCTCTACCTGACGCCGGGCTATTCTCCGTACCAGTCGCCTTTCCTTGGTTACTCCCTTACAAGTCAAAGGGATAGTTGGTCTGACTTCCGCCGATACGCGAACCACGCCAGCAACTCAAATTTCGGATCCAGTCAATGTTACAACTACCGTTACCAACTTGACCTCCACCCCTCCGGCCCGTGTCCAAGACAATTCCCTGTTCAATCGGTCCCTGCGAACACCTACAGCTATACCATGACGCAAATGTAAGTCAAATAATTTATTCATTCGATGCGCTCAAATCCATTTTTGGTCAGTCCTCCTGAAAAACAATCTTCAGTGTATGTGTTATTTCCCCGCCCAAATCTCAATACTCACCATCATTTTCAGCAACAGCACTGCTGCGCCCTCGAACCCGCCGATTCAGGTGCCAACCACACAGTCAGGCGCACACACACCTAGTCCAACGTCCACCGCATCTTCGACCTCATCAACTTCCGGGACTGTGTTGTCAATTGGACAAGGCCCAAACCTCCCTCCACGTAAGAAGTTAATTACTTATGTCTTTTGTATTAGTGTAATATCTCTGAAATAATTAAGGCACCCCCACTCTCCATATTGGGTCTGATTGAACTTATATCTTAAAATGCGGTGGCGGCCACCATCATTCAGGTCAGAACTGGAGGCATGGGAGTTGGGCACGGCGAAAGGAAGAAGTTTTGTTTTTCAAGATTACCGCGCATAAACATCGGAGTTCAGGCCTGATCTCCTCCCACTCCCTCTCCACTCCCTCTATCGGCACAGCATCAATTAACATTGTGTCACAGTATAGCCGGATCTTTACCGAATCCCTCACCGCTTCGCAAGTGTCCATGTTGGTTCGATTCAATCCAAGCAAAAGGCTTCCACTTCATCATTCTCATCCCGACTTCTCGATGCCATAACGGTCCTCATTTTTTGTACACTGACGCTATCCCTCAGACTGCGCAGATATCGCGTAACAGCTGACCTTGATCTTGATGGTGTTTTTTAATCTCCGAATTGTTCAGTGCAGATCTGAAACACAACTGGCAAAATATGGAAAGGAA
The DNA here is from genome assembly GCA_029378375.1 of Mycena olivaceomarginata. Lineage (NCBI taxonomy): Eukaryota > Fungi > Basidiomycota > Agaricomycetes > Agaricales > Mycenaceae > Mycena > Mycena olivaceomarginata. The sequence goes on along the minus strand of JARKIC010000554.1, from coordinate 86,002 downwards.
TGGAAGTTCCTCAAATTGGCAGGTTGATTGCTGTGAAAGCAGCGCCTACGCACAGTTCTCGCAGCCTGGATCTAAGTCACAGCCCTTTCGCAGTACAAAGACATCTCATCGAAGTGAATTAACCCACATTTGGATGAATTTCTACAGCATTTGACGCCGTTGGGGAAGGTGGACTCAATATAAACCGATTACACACGTTTGATCGGTCACCAAAGATCGCCGGCGCCGATTACGAGCAGAGAATACCATGAATATATATTCGCGAATATGAATATTCACCAAAACCTCAAAACTGATATTCGCATTCATACGAATATTGATGGCAAATATTCGTTGCTTAGTCAGCAATATTCACGAATATTCATGAATATGAATACTCGGCAAATATATTGAGAATTCGGGGGTTTAGCAGCCACCAATGAGTTGCTGAGAGCACTTTTATGCTATCTTGTGAGTTTAAACATTGTCAAAGACTTATACAAGCCCTTGTCTTGCATGTTCAACCATTGATTAGCCATCACACTTGCCGTGTTCAACCTGTCAAGCAGTTGTCAAAGTAAAGATGTCTCTAAAGTGGTTGGTTTGCATATGAATGACAGATCTAGTGTGGTGTAAATGAAGTATGTTCTGGTTCCAGAGAGGAGATGTGTTAAACAGACCCAGAGTTATCCTGTGTATACATAAATATCCGACTCATACCGATCAATTCAGTATCGCTTCTGTGTAGCTCTGTGCTCAGGGCATCATTGTGCTATTTGTAGGGTGAGTATTGCATATTTTGTATTCCAGCTCTCTACCATTCAACAACATGTCTAGTAAAACATTGAGAGTTTAAGAGGTTCCACTCCATATGTTTAGTACACCATTTCAGTTAATTTGGGGCCGATATATAGCCCCCCTAAATCTTATAGGCTCATTCTGCCTTATCAAATCTATACTAATGTATCTCTGACGAAGGCCTTTTGTGAGACTGGGAGCAACATCTTGTGAAGGTCGGATTTTCTACCTCCTTATGGGAAACAAAAAACATTTTGGAGTTCATAAACCTGCGGGTACACGGGTCGGGTCTGCGGGTTAGCACCTGCCTGAAATCACAACCCGTACCCGTACCCGCCTATACCTGGGGTACAAACCCATGGGTGTACCCGTGACCCGTGTCCATCCTTATCCTGGAGGCAGCAGTCCATATCATTTATCTAGTAACACATTTGAGTCATCCTGTGTATATATATAAATATTCAACACATGTCAAACAATTTAGTTTTGCTTCTGTGTACTGTGCTCGGGGCAGCATTGAGAAATTGTGCCTTGTTTGATCAGGGGTATTGCATTTTTTTTTGTATTCAAGGTTGTAGTATCTACCATCAAACAACACCTTTGGTACATCATTTGAGGGTGTAAGTGGTTCCACTCCATAAGTTTAGTACTACATTTGAGTTAGTTTGGGGCTACAGAAATCCGCAATAAATCTTACGGAGTTCAACTTCAGGTTGTGGCGGTGCAGACGACACGCACGCAAGACTTCGGATAATCCCGAACATTTGATGGTCGGCTTCAACGGTACAATTTCCACCCAGATGCCGTGATCGGACATCATCGAAATCATATCGGCAATCATGGCAATCAATGAAAGCGAAGATAAGTAATATGTCTCTATTTACAGCTGCTGGCAAAAAGTAATGACACTCGTCAAATTTTCTATAAATGAACACAACTTTAATGCACCGGGTTGCTGAGCTGTTTCTCACTCATTTGGACTCCGATTCACATGATATTAGGTGCGTTGGAAAGCGGTTAAACGGCGCTTTCGAACCATACCCTACATACCGGGTAATCCAAAAGAATTCAGACCTCTCCATTCACATTATATATTTCAACCCCAACTTCATCCCAGAATTAGTCGGTCAATTCTGGAACAATTTCAACGATCTCAGACCCATTTTGAAAAGGATATGGAGGCACAGGCCTAAGACCTGTAAACTTTTGGTTATATGGTGAAATTAGTCCTCAGTACTCAAATTTTAATACACTATGACAAGTTCATTATTTGCGGTGCACATCAGGTGTGCCATGCATTTTCAACGAATAGCTACAGTTTCCGGAATTCTAGCTTTCAGAATCAACTGGACTCAGGCAGGAAATTCGGGAATTGGCGAAACCGGCAAAGTCACCGGCGCCACCACCAGCGGCATCTCATCGGAGTTTGAATTAGCTTTTGACAGCGGCGACACGCTCGCGCCGCTTGCCCACCGTGGGCAAAATTATATCGCCATTGTCGACCAATGAACCCGTTTGCCGTGAACACTCATCAGCGAAGCATTTCAACATCCCGCTTGGTCTTGATTTTGCCCTTGCGCGCACGGCCGCCGCAGGATAGATACCGCCCCGCCCGGCGCTCTCGCCGTTCGCCTGCGCAGCTTTGGCGAGCACGGGGCGGACTCGAGGGCAGCGCAGTCAAGGCACTTTGCTATTCACGCATCTATCCGCTACCGCTTCAAAGTGCCTAGGGGCTTTTACAGTTTATTTCAATTCCATTCGGACCATTACAGTGGTGTGCGCGGCCCTTGGCCATGTGGCACTTTACTAATTACAGGGAGGAATCACTGGCGTGGAGGTAAGTTTGTGAGGGTTCGGGGATGGAGGCGGCGAGTGTGTTGTGAAGTCGTAACACGCGAGTCAGGGCTTGGTGAATTGAAACTCCGACATGTCATAAGCAAGGCCGGCGGTTGACCGCCGGCCACTTTTGATGCCGGTTTCACCAATTCCGAAAGCTCTCGACTCAGGCAGATCGGCCAAGAATTGACTGAGAATCAATCGTTGGCGCATGTGATTCAAATCCGGTGGTACGAATATTGAAATGTTCAATTTTTGGATTACCCGGCGTGTAGGGTATGGTTCGAAAGCGTCGCTTACCCGCTTTCCAATGCACCCAAAATCATGTGAATTGGAGAGTACAATGAGTGAGAAACAAGCTCGGCAATCCGGTGCATTAAAGTTGAGTTTATTTATAGAAAACTTGACGAATGTCATTACTTTTGCGACCAGCTGTAAACACTGGGTATTAGTGAAAGAAGTATCTCAAAGTACGAGTCATGCCGTGCGAAGCATCGGCCTCCCCCAAGTACGTGTGATCGGAGACATCTTCACTTCTATTGTTCTAACCTTCCTCTTCACTTCGTTATCGGCATGAAGCTTCCCCCCACACCAATCCAGTCCCACAAGTATGCGCTATAGCAGTCTCTCTTTCTCTTTCTCCTAGTGTTCCTGTTTAACGGATCAAAAAACACCTGTCATCGAACGTGTTTCCCTGGGGCCTCAATCTCTGCGATCACTTGCACAAATTGTTCTTAAATTGAACATGTAATGGACTACGCTTTCATACCCCGATCTTTCCAGAAAATCTCGCTCTCACCCTCGCCGACTCCTCCGAATCTCTTTCACTGCCATACTTCCCTCTGGCCACACGTTGTCCGCCGACAATGCCCTCTCGCACCTGGGTATTCCACGACATTCAACAGTGCCAAGGCATATTGCACTATCATGCATTAGCACCGCACTCATGCAAGAATTCTATTCCGTCCAGAAGAAAGAACGACTGCGAATGTGACATACTAAGAAATCTTAGTTTAAATGAATGATAACCTGTTTCTTATCTGCCGGAGGGAAGCGAAGGCTTATCTTGTGTACTGTAGTGTTTCGACCAAAGGTTCGCTATTTTAGGGTTATCGTATATTACGCAGATCCCTCGAATCACATTGTACCTATTTATCCTCTCCTAATTCACTCCTTTTTCCCTTGATACCATGGCCGCGTGGTCGCTTCGAGGCGTTTATTTTTGAACATCAGAGTTTAATTTTGGGCGCCTCTGGCGGACAGCGGGCGCTCCGCTACTTATGACGCATCTATTTCATTAACTCCATTCGTTAACCCGCTCAAGGCCCACTTAGAGGGTAAACGTCTCAAATCAATCATTTTTCATTTCCTTCCTTTCCTTTCTCCATCATCTTGCCGCCACCATCCCTCCTCTTGCTTTCTATTTCTCTTGACCTCTGCTCTCAGTTTTTTACTCGTATCTTAAGCAGATGTGGTGATTTCATATGTACATGTCTTGCTTTCTCCGATTTTACACCTTTTTTCTCTTTGTCATCTGTCTGTTCCAGTGTCTCGGTTACCTCGAGTTTTTGTTTTTATTACCCGCTCCAAGACACGCATAAGTTAGCAATCTAATTTCCTTTTGCTCTCCGGGTCCATCCAAAAGATCAAAATTGTTACCTCCCCGATCAACCATTAAACATCCGTGTCCTTCTCTGCTACGCTCACTATTTCCCCGGTTGCATTCCATCCGTTACTATGTCCATCTCCTCATTCTTCCTCTGGAACTCCACAGTTCTGTTACACCTCAAACTTCTAAGTCGAAGCAAGTTCTGTCTGACGTTGGGGCATCTTCCGTGTGCATCCCGCCATCAAGCAGCTTCTCCAATCTCAATACAGCCCTTAACGGCTCTCCGATCAAGCACTCTGCAACCCAGCAAGTCAGAACGTCAACACTAGAATGAACTCAACTCAATCGCAAATCGTGCAATTTGAAGATTTCTGTGTTCTGTTCCCGAAAAGTGTCTGCCCTTCAACTTCAATATGTGCCTGCGACAACTTGATCAAGCTCCCCGCAAGGTACAACAAGCAGCAAGACTGATGGTAGCACTAACAACTACCTAATCCTTGACTGCGACAACCGGGGAGAACTGCAATTCCAGGGTATCAACATCCCGACAATCTCCTTCTCTTTGTCGCCACAGACTCCTATGGTATCATCCGGCCTGTATACCTCCTTGCTCCTATTATTTTTTATTTCAGTCCGCCCGGTTGAGGTTCCCCACTTGCGGGATGGTACAGGCACCTAAAACTCCCACAAAACCCCTCTAGTTTTTTTTCTCTCTTGAATCCCGTTTTAATTCCTGTGTGCCTAGGGCATATGGTAGAACTAAACTAGCTACTGTGTACTGCTAATTTCTATGTGATATCTGCTGTGTTGTTGTTGTATTGTAACTAACTCAAGAGATGCAGAGCTGGGTACACGTGAGCCGTTGTCATGCGTAGATTTAGCTCTACAAGAGAATCGGCAGAACCTTGAAGATTCGGCTTATCCCTTATGCTTGATAAGGGTAATATGTTAGACCAATAAATCGAATATTCCGATCAACTGGTGCTATTATTAGACTGACTAAATTCAGCTCATCTTAAGACTGTGGAAATTCTGTGAAAGTTAGGATTAACTGGAGAAGATAGTTCACTCACAAAGTGACTGATGGCTTGCAGATAAAATATAACTGATTCGGTCCAATTACAGCTACAAGTGTATCTGAACGGCTGATTGTGTGTAATGAGGTGCTCAATTACAGCGACTGAATGCGTGTAATCTGAGTGTTTGATTCTGTAAACTGTTGTGCTGATTCAATTACAGCGACTGAATGCGTGTAATCTGAATAACTGGTTCTGTGTGTCATGTACTGTGAGGCTGAATGCGTGTTAACTGGTACTGTCTATGTGTAAGTCTGGGTTCAATTACAGCAACTCCGGTGTGTGTAATCTGAACGTCTGCCTGTAGGAAATGCTTAGTTCAACTGCAGCGACTGGATGCGTGCAATCTGAACAACTGTGTTCGTTCGTAATTCTGGTGTACGTGGTTCAATTACAGCGACTGAATGCGTGTAATCTGAACAATCGTGTTCTTTCGTAGTTCTGGTGTGCGTGGTTCAATTACAGCGACTGGATGCATGTAATCTGAACAATTTGTATTTGTTCGTAGTTCTGGCGTGCGTGGTTCAATTACAGTGACTGACTGCGTGTAATCTGAACAGTTGGTACTAAAAATGCAGCAGCAACGGTGTGCAATCTAAAGTACAACTCAATTGACTTAGGTGGTGATTCGTGATTCACACGTGAATGAAGGTTAAAAGGCTTATAGATTTGAGCAGAGGAACAAACTCAAGTTACTAGTAGTGAGGTGATGAGGGGGGGATCTCCTCTCTATCTGTCTATGAGTAGCTACTAACTATGGCGGCCTTTTATACCCATTTCTTAGGCTTGGCAATGACATCATGGTGGAGCTACCCCAAAGTTATCGTTGTTTGAGTGGGGAAATGACATCATAGTGGAGCTACCCCTGAATTTATTGTGTTCAAGTGGAGTAAGTAGTGCAGATGGTGCCTTACCACAAGGTGTGATGTCATAATCAGGGGTGGGAATGTATTGCCTGAAATTGTCAAAGGTCATAGAATCTTCATGGAATTGTGTGCATAATTCTGGAAGAGGTGTGTGCATAGATCATACTCATAATTAAAGAGAGAAATGCATGTGGGAATTTGTAAGTTGAATGTGCCATGTAAAGTCTCAGTGCCTTGTGACATTTGTAATATTATTGGTGAGACAATTTGTAGTGGATGAATATGTCTTAAATCCCAACCATTTTGGGATACGACACTGTGCACCCAGATACAAAACAGAAAAGACCGTGCAATGTGGTGGCCGTAGCCAATATAAGTACAGAGCATGAGTAGAGGATGCATAGATAGAAAGAGGAAACATAACTAAATGAAATCTACTTTGAGGGTTTCTCTAGTGGCTTGAAGTCACCGAAAATGGAGTGAAACCGACGGGTATCCTGGATATAGCGGAAAAGGTGCGGGAGAGTTTGGGATCAGATAGAAGGTGTTTTGAATGGGCCGCAAGTCTACTGGAGGCTCGGAGTCGACGATGTGCGTGTTTTGTGTCCAGTGCAGAAATGTAAGAAATGGTCCACAGTTTTGTTGTGCTGTCCACAGCATGGGCAGTTCAGGGATGGGAGTTTGTTCAGGCGAAATAAATGTTTGGCAAGTGGGTGTGTGGTGAGAGCGGAGCTGAATGAGGAGAGGAGGAGTGTTTGCGTGGAAGGTCAGCCGTCAGCTTGCGGAATTTCGCTGATGGCATAGTGTCATCGACCTGACTGATCTGTGGTAGCGCGCAGATCGCTTCAGCTGCTTCGTCGCTGCCTTTTGCAGTAGTCGTATGTGGGTGAGTGCCAATGTGCTCTTGCTGAAGGCAACCCCATCAAGACCTTTGGAGTTCCGCTGTAGCTCCCCTCCTGTGCCGCGTGCTTGGCCGCCACGTTGCTGCCTCGTTCCCCGCCATGTCAATGTGTCCCGGTGTCCAGTTGATCCTCAGCCGCATCCTTGGGTCTTCTCTCTCACCAGCGCTAGGTGCCGATGAAAATATCCCAGATGTATCACCCAACTCACGGCTTCCGCTCGTTGCTGCCACAATTGCAGAGGTGTTGTCTAGTCCCAATGGTATGTTCCCCTCAATGTCCTCGTCTCGTTTGAGCCTCTAGCATTCCGATGCCAGCACCATCCCCACGCCCTCTGCCTCGTACACGCCATACCATTCTGCTGTCCCCAACTGCACTCCCTTCGCCCATTTCACCACCCCATCCACACAACAGCAACCCTGCCGCTCCCACATACCATTGATAAATGACCTGTCCGAGAACAGGGTCACCCTCGAGTCTCCTCCTCTGCCCACTTCTTTGCCTCCTCCTTCGCCTCCGCCACGTGCACATCCACCGGCGCCTTCCAACCCGCTTGTCGTCTCGCCGCTGGTGACCTCCACCAGGCCTTGTTATAGGTCAGTGTAGGGTTCATCAGAAAGTGCAGTGGTGAGGGGTGTCTTGACATGCCGAAAACGCGTCGTGTTGCGCACTGCTGCATGCAGGGGATGAGTCTCAGGCAGGTCGCATAGTGTGTAGCTGCCTTCTGCAGAAGCTTGTCAATCACCAGCGGCATGGGAAGCAGGTCTGCATGCATGTTCACGAGGTCGCCCGGAGACGATGCCATTCCACCCAAACATCAATCCCTGCCTTCAGTTGCACCGATTCCAGCTTCTTGACAATGGCCCGTCCATCGTGCTTGCGGTTTGCTCCCTTCACCCTCTGGCGAACTGGGGCAAGCCAAACCTCTGCTCCATACAGCATCCATGGGACGCAGATCACAAGGTAGAGCTGTTGAATCCATGCCAGGCGCAATCCCCCGACCACCTTCCCCAGTCTCCTGAAATTCACCACCCACTCTTGTCCCTTCGCCACCGCAGCCGCCCCTGCTCTTTGAAGGTGAGTCTGTCATCCAGCCATATCCCCACCAATTTTGACCGCCGTGCTAGGCTTCACCGTGTACCCTGCCATGTTCAAGTTTGGCTTCGGTTCTGACACCCACTTTGAGCTCTGTCCAAACAGCCTCACCTGCAGAACATGCCGCTGGGAGAGGTGCAGGACTTGGTCCTTCACCACTCCAAACTCGCTGTTGTGCTCCACCCCCATTCGTTCACCCCTCCACTCTTGTAACCACGTCCACTACCGTCGACGTCGTCTCCACCAAAGTCTCGCTGATCGCCAGCAGATGATAGTCGTCAATGTAGATGCCCGAGTCGTCGTCGATGTGGGCGAGCAGCGCATTGTAGAACTCATAGCAAATGACGAATTGCGGGTCGCCTGGTCCAGGCCATTGTCGATCGGGAAAGGCTCTGAGACGTAATCGTCAAAGACCCGTTGAAACGCTGACTATGGGGCTGCGGTGAAATAACCACAACACAAACCTTGTAAATGAATACGCGGTTCGATAATGCGACTACAACAAGTCAAACTCTATAGTCCTCGTGCAAGTTCGGGGTTCATCCAGTATAGATTGTGGCAATTTGAACTTTAGTTCTCTTTGAGAAGCAAGACTTTACAGTCTACAAGTCGTATAGATAAAACTTGCTTGAATCTGTTCTAGGCGCAATCGCGGATAGACAGACGAGATTTTATGTTCAACAGTTTTGTATGATGTGGGTCTAGGTTTGGAGATAGTACTCCGATGCGCAACGCAAGTGATTCTTATGAATCCCGATTCCAAATAGTATCCGCGATTGCTAATCCTTGCGAGATTACAACCAATTATCAAGTCCAATCTGTTTCCTTATATTCCACGTGTCCGTTCCGTTATCCAATATGTTCACAGCGTCGTTTATAAAGATCCAAATCCCAACACAGATAATATTCAAACAGGGAAAACAAACGAAACTTGGTATAGCTTCTGGGTGTCTCCGAATGAATGCCTACTCTAACGGTTAAGCGTGAAGTCTAATAACTTCGCGTCCAACAGGTGGGGTGAGATTCACTGGTGTTCCTCCTATAACCATCCACTTAAATACGTTACAGGATTCTAAATATAAACGAGACTGATACAAACGAGTAATAGGGTTCAGGGTATATGACTAGTGGCATGGCAGCTAGCCGATGAACTCCTGTCAGATATCAAGCAATTAGTAAAATTGAGAGAGATTTATAAGAAACATCAACGAGCCGAGCTTAACGATGAATCGAGATCTACATCGCTTAGAAACGGTCGTGATGGGATATTGTTGATATGCCAACTTTTAGCCGACCTCCTCGTCAGCACTCCGCTACCCTCCTTGGTAACCATCTGCTCAAATGGTTCCGCCTTGAACCGCTTAAGTGATTTGTCTGAAAATTGTGATAGCCGCCGCTTCCCAGTACCCGATTGTGGTTTCTTAGTCAATTGGTAGATCGACCAAGTCCAGCCCTCTCTTGGCAGTTCTGGAGACGTCAGATGATGCCCAACAATGATTCCTCTGGTTCAGAAGGATGTTCCCTCATATATGGCCCTTAGCCAGGGATGTGCAGTAGCCCCAATCCGTTTCCAGGATGGTAAGGCAGCTTTCCGTGATTGCTCCATTAGCGACTTCCCACTTCAACCCTTGTACCAGGATTGTTGTCCAGCGCCCTTCTAATGGTTTGAGACACATTATATCCCTTTTAGCTAACTGCTCAGGCCAGCAATAGCCCTCGTGAGATGACGTCGTAATGTAGTGAAGTACATTATAGTATGTTGCAACTTGAGCAGATTTGAATAAATGCCCGGGTGCCCCAATACCAGTCTGTCAACGCTGTCATGAATCGCCTGGGTTCTACTTTTTTGCGCAACGTGTCCATATGGATACAGATGTGTCTTAGCGGCACGGGACTCTCATGATGCCACCACGTGACCTTCTCACGGTTGAAACCTGGCCACAGATTCTAAAGCTGCAGACTCGGGGAGTCTGCGCCACAGGATACAGAAGATGTTAGGGACTAGGAACCCGTACAGACATATCCTAGTCCCCGGATGCACCAACGGCTGACACAGAAGCGTACTCGAAGTACATGACTGGTTGCAAACCGATCAGGGTTTGAACCACTGGATACGATGACATTCAGGATTAGGAAACCCAAACATCGGGTCTCCTAAGTCCTCCAACACCACGGAAACTGACACAGAGGAGTCCAGGAGTATCAGCATTAACAATCCTTAATGCTGCAGTACAGGAACTGATCACAATTGACCGCGATCACTTTAATTTATTAGAAGCCTATATAACCTCGGTAGAATCTCCATCTACAGTAGATTCTACCTTGTCTAATCTCAGGCTTCTACCTTGGCTTGACATAGGCATTGTCTCCACCCTGCCCCACTTCCTCCACATCATACTACAGTTGTATCCATGCCCCCGGGTTGTATACCTGAGTGTATATCACACCCTCTTCAACTCATTCCGGGTTCCACCTCGCATCCCAACCTATGACATACGACCTCCTAGAGAGGACGCCATACGGTTGGTCCTACTGCTCGGGGAACACACCAGCTACTAGCGTCTATCGGGTTTATCCTGGTTGGGGTTCTCGCTGGGTTACTCGCTGTTAGCCGACCCAGAGGCCGTTGCTGACACCAACCACTAACATAAGATAAATGGCATGGCTGTAGCCATGGGAACTGGATGGTAATGGCACAGCACCAGTTATGAGATGGCTAAAGTCATGCAGCTTTGTTTTCCCTATTCTGGCCACCTGTAGGGGGGGCTTGTGGGTATTTATTTTGTGATGGCTGCTCATCAATTGATAATAAATGTGCTCCTTTCACTTCCTTTTTTTCGCTGCAAATACCACCTACCTAATCTAGCCACCAAAAATGTTGGTGCACCCATATTCCCACGCAGTCGTTGCGCTCACCAAATTGTGCCCTACCCCCTGCGCAGCAATACTTACCTGTGACCTCTGAATACACTATTCAAGGTGTGGCAGGGGCACACATTGTGGTCCCACCACTCCTCACCCAAATCGAAGAAGAAAAAACCAGTGGCCTATGTGGTTTTCTGTGGATTGCGGTGCGGCGTCTTCACCACATGGTATGTGACTGCCATGTGGACCGTAATCATTCATTCGCCAATTGCAAACTGATCCACAGGGACGAAACGGATGCTCTCGTGACAGGCACCCTAATTGCATCTTACAGTGATTCCCTTCACTCGCAGCTGTGTAGGCCTCCTTTGACTATGCTGAGGCACGATTCTGGACCCATGATCTCAGCAGTAACCATCTGACTCCAATCACAGCCCTTCCGCAGCCAAGCTCCACAGTCACCGCCTCCAACGCTCTGAATGTCTCGGAAACAGAGGATGATTTGTGGTATATTGTCTGTTGGGGGATATGTCCTGGCATTTATCGCTCCCAGTATGTTTGAGTTTGAGGTTGTCCCTGTTGTTTGACCTGAAATCATCTTTATTAGTCTGGAATGCCAGTTGAACACATTGAGCATCAAGAATTGTGTGTTTGAGGGTATGGCTGGAAGGAGGACTGCATTCACCAAGTACACCATGGCGGTCAAGCAGAATGTAGTTGGTAGTCTGCCTCCTATGTATCAATATTGATGAATCACATGTTCGAGTTCAGCACAGCCTCAGCCTAGGGTCTTGACATCATGCAGCCCGGGCTTTTCTCATTGATCAGATCAACTATCTGATCAATCCAACCAGGATACCGTTTTAGGATCCCAAACGGTTCCGATTGGTTTCCCGACCTTCAGGTTCCTGATCGCCTCCTCTATGTTCATATACCCCTTCATTTACTTTGCATTAATCTTGTCCGTTGCTATTGGACACTGTACCTTAATTTACAACCCTTAAGGACTTTAGTATATAAGCTGTAGTTATTTCCCTGTACTTTACACTATTCTAGTCTAAACTCCAGGCTTATTCGTTGGAACTCTTCGTGCTTCAGTCGCCCCCGTCACCTCAGAACCCGGAATCTGCCCTGTGCTGACAGTGAGGGCTTTGTCCCCGCATTTCAACAGCAGGTCAACACTAGACTCATAACCAGTCTCTACATTGCACAACAAGACTTAGTAGTAGCATGCAAAAATAATTAGGAAAAACGGGCAAAAACTGAAGGAGAAAAAAAAGTAGCAGCAGGGTTGCTCGAACATAGAGACTGGGAGAACTTAGTCGAGAAATGTCATATCAAAGTTGTACGTAACTTAATCAATCCGACTTGGAAAAATTTCGATTTGTGGAATTTTCTCGTGTAATGCAATTTTGAGCCATGTCAATGTTGCAGGAATGGTAGAAGAATCATCTGTCGAAATCTACGTCATTAAAACTGCTCGAGCCGCTTCACAAAGAAAGAAATGGTGGCCATCGGGTATCTGCGGGCCAGAAGGTACAGCTGCCAAATTTAGTGTTTTATTCGTGGTATAACGAAACTTGGGTTAGTAGTGTTTTCAATGTGATAATCCATCGAAAGAATTCAAAATATGACGTTCCTACAACTCAGAATTGCATTCTACGAGCGTTCAAAATTATGCAAAGCGAAAATTTTCTAAGTCGGATTGATTATGCAATGTTATCGTTGCAGCCCAAATACTCACTGCGGTTATATTATAATTTTATCAATCGGACATGTACGTTGTGGCTGTGCTTGTCCTGCGTACGCAAGACTTCGGATAATACCCAGGATTTGATGTTCCGCTTGATCGCCGGTCAACCGTTGAGTTCACGCACAAATTTTCAGGTGAACAAGATAGGCCACAGCTTCGCTCCGGCAGATGATGGAAAGGAAAATTGAACTACAGCTGTGTGAATTCCACACTAGAGAATAACATTGACCTTTTAAGGAAAGTGTCCTAGCCTGAGCATTGTTCGCTTTGGTTGAGCGGACTTTGTTTGAGCAGCTTGACATTCCGTCAGGGCAATGTGGTTGAACATGGAAATAAGGGCATGTAGCAGAGCGGCCAATCTCCGGCGGAAACAAAAGAGGAAATGAGTTGCCTGCCCAAAAATCATTGGAATTTAAGAGAGAGGAGTGGAGAGCTCTAGATTTGAAGCGTACTGACTGGATGTGCTTGAATAATGTTTCATGGCCACGACACGAAACTAGGTGAGTGTACGCCAGCGTGATCTAACAGCAAATTTGAAATTGTACATGACATCAGTCCGAACGGTTGTCGACGAAGCCATGGTTGATGGCTTTATCCAGAACGAGAGTGAATACTGGGGTTTTTCATTCAAATCGACAGGGGGTGTGATGCGTGACCCGATTTACCAATTCGACATTTCGACAGCAGCCAAATTTTCGCGTGACACCTCCAAAATTTCGACAGCTCCATGGAAAATTTGCCTTTTTTTGCCACTGGGGGGGGGGGGGGGAGGTGACATGCCTTAAAGGGTTCGACAAACCCCTCCGTGACGCGTGACTACGACCAAAATTCGTCCTCGACAGGGGGGTGCGTGACGCGTGACTGTCAATTTGAATGAAAAACCCCAGTACATTGACAACCAAGAGATTTACTGTAATTAAAGGTCCAAGAAAAGCATGAGGAGAAATAAATTCAGGCAAAGAGAATGAGAATGACTCTAAGAAGCCAAGAGGGAAAAAAGATAAATAACTTCCAGCCGCCTTAAATTAAAGAATATTGGATGAGAACAATCCTGCGTTCTTCCAGTGATAAAACTGTGAAACGTAGAGGAGACCGAGGGTAGGGAAGAATATTTGGCAGTTGGGCATCTAGACCTATTCCGAGAGTCAACGACAATTTCCCGTCATTCAAGCCAAGGAAGATCTGTTGTATCAGAGAGGAGTCAAATGATTAATTGGGAGCAAATAGTGGAAGAACGGCTGAAGAGGTAGAGTCAGGCTTGGGGACCCAAAACCAAGGAAAGAGGGGAAAAGAAAATGACGGGAAACAGCTAAACATTGGCTTTTATCTACGCCATGAGGATACGACTACGGTGAGAGAAACTGAGCATACCTTTTTGACAAGGCCAAGGTCCAGAAGATTACACAGGAGGCAAACATCGAATTCATTGTGATTGTTATTAAATGTGGAGGTATTCCGAGTGGTGTATGTTTTGTGACATAACATAGCACACTATCGGGTGAGGCCCGCTTCATCAACCATCTGCTCCAAGATAGATATGCGCACCGATATGCCAGCAATAAGTTCCAGTATGGTCTTGTTGGAGGTGTCGACTTGTTGATTTGTGGGTGCGAGGATGGCCCGTTTCAAGCAAAATTGACGAGTTCTTCAGGAAAATAATTCTGCTGCAACATATCGAGGTGCACCTCAGGACGAGCACCGGAAAAATGCGAGATGCGGTGGTCGTTCCAAAAAATTTCATATTCCGGAGGCAATGCAGGCAGAGGTTTGACATCCCTGAACCTTGTCTTGTTGTTTCTCTCCCCAGGTCAGGTGAGGGGATAAAATGTTGACAATTTGTCGCGTCTCATTCATCCGGATCGTTCCTTCTTTTCAAGACGTGGATGAATAGACCTTCAGAGTATACTTGGGTGAAAGCTTAAGACGAGGCTGCAGTAGATGCTGTGGCTTTTATATCGGTTGCAACATAATTTCGGGCTGTGAGTTGGAATGTTTAGGGGAGGAGCGAACGGTTGGTAGCCGATAAGAGCTGTCCATGAATTGAAAAGGAGTGAGATTTGTTGCATGAAAGTAATTGCAGTGTCTTACACAGCTCAAACAGCGATTTGAATGGGGGAGATTGTAGCATTTGCCGTGAATGCTAGTACAATGTAAGAACTGAATCAAGCTATTCGTATCGTAACGATCTACTCCAGCTCCGGGATGTAGGAGAAATGTTAGTTCGAGATTGAAGGAAAGGGCACTGGTTCGGACATACCTCATCCTCTGTCAAAACTCTCAAGTAAAGCCCACATATGTCTAGAACTCGATGACATGCGCAGTTCCTGAAAGTCAATGATGAGTTCATGATGAACATGGCTGTGCATGAATACCGACAAATACTCACGTGCCCACCGTTGTAGTTGAAGTTTATATCGGTTTTAAGAATAAAGTTGAGGCGGGGGAATAGATAGCAGGAGGATTGTCTGGAAAGGCGGGGGGCTCCTGTAAGGAGGATCTCCTTTCAAAAAAAGAGTCGTGGGAGCAAAGACCAACGTAGCGTGGCAAAGAGGCGAACAAAGAGGAGATGGGGAGAGGGGTTCGAAGGCACTTGGGCTGCGAGGCACCGAGCTTTTTATCTACTGGTACTAACACACGACGTGTTCGGTTTTCTTACCCGAAATTGGTCTAGTTTGACTGTGGTTTGGTGACGGTTTAGCAGAGCCGGGAGTGCGGAGAGAGCGTGGATTTTCAGGCAGAGATGCTAAGACACGGAAAGTGTGCCAAAAACAACCGCTCCGAGAAGTAGGTTCAGTTCACGTTGGAGATTCTGCCATATAATATTCGCGCGAAGGGATTCAATATCTTCAACATCACCATGTCGCTTGCGCTCATATTCAACCAATATGTCAATCCCATTGGTCTGGGTACGAGATCTTGATTTCTGATTCACCCGTTAACGAGGTGTTGAATTGTTTAATCTCAGCTGCCCTCGTCTGGAAATATTACATGATGTATTGCGTCTGGCTGGTGTGCGAGTGTATATTTTTGTATCTTTGTGAGCCTCCATCATGAGTTGTTATACAAGACTTACTCTGGAACATGCAGATCTGGTTGAGACGAAGAACCACGCGCTCGAGAAGACGGCGGCAATCTTCGACAGTGAGGGTGTGACAGAGAAAATTGCTGACTCTGCGGCAAGGCAGGCAGGCGTCGTGGTGAAGGTGGATAGAAGGGTGAATTGAGGGTGTTTGTGGAGAAGGTGTGAATTGTGGGCTTCGTTCTAGCGTCTTCGATGTTTGCACCGGTTTTTTGCGTTCCCTGATCCGGAAACTTGTACTGCACCCTCGCGTTATTCCAGGAATTTCTGGGCTTTACGTTTACTTTCATATTATTGTTGTGAAGATCGCGCTGAGAGAAATAAAATCTGAATGAATATTGGGGTGCTATACAGACAGCTCATATACTGTACAGAAACCTATCTAGAATGTACTACAAGTAGAGAGAACGAAGGGAAGCTGAGTAAAGTATTAGTGAGACTGAGTAAGTAGAATCGGGCAGAAGCTCGGTGAAAGTCGGCGGATGGGAAAGGCCGAACCGTGGGAAGAAAATAAATAACAACACTCCCCCTCAAGCGCGAGTCATACCGAGGCGAGAGATGAAGTACTCGTGCTTGGATTTGTCAAGGGCTTTGGTGAACAAGTCTGCAGTGTTCTCCGAGGTTGGGCAGTAGGAAACTGACACTTCGTTAGAAGTAAGTCTCTCCCGAACAAAGTGATGCCGAACGTCGATGTGTTTAGAACGGGCGTGAAAACCAGAGTTCTGCGCAAATGAAATAGTGCCGTGGTTGTCGACAGAAATATGAGTAGGGAGTGGGGAAATATAACCGGGTTCTGCAAGCATGCTGCGAAGCCAAAGAGCTTCGCGGACAGCAGAAGCCAGAGCCATGTATTCGGCTTCCATGCTTGACAGCGCGGTGGTCGGTTGCTTCTTGGAACTCCAGGTGACGACTCCCCCTGCAAGTGTGGAGAGGTAGCCGGTGACGGATCTGCGGTCGTCTGGAGAATTTCCCCAATCAGCATCCGAAAACAACTCAATCACGGAATGGCGGTCCGAGTTGAACTTTATGCCGAGATTGATGGTTCCACGAAGGTATCGAAAAATGCGCTTCACAGCCGTGAGATGCGCAGGGCCAGGATTCAGACTGAATTGAGATACAGTCTGAACTGCGAAGGAAATGTCGGGACAGGTGCAGATGGCAGCATACATGAGAGAGCCGACCATATGCTGATAGACGTGTTTGATCTCGGGGTGAGATTCCGAGTCAGGTGTCTTGGTGAGTTTGACGTGGGAGTCCATGGGTGTGGAAACTGGAGTGGCATTGTGCATCTGGAACCGCTCGAGGATTTTTGCGGTGTACTGAGATTGGCTCAGAAAAATTGAACCATCAGTGTCTCGAGAGATTTCCGTGCCTAAAAGCTGGCGGATGGGGCCGAACTTTTTGATGCTGAACATGGATTCGAGCTCCGATTCCGCGGCGGCCATGAGAGCTGGTGAAGAAGCAAGCACAGTCATATCATCAACGTGAACACCAATGATCGTGATGTCGGCGCCATTGTATTTGATGTATACGCATTGGTCCGAAAGAAGTCGGGTGTATCCGTGGGAAAGGAAGGAGGTATTGAGCTCGAGATTCCAGACGCGGCCTGACTGTTTGAGGCCATAAAGTGCTTTGTTGAGTTTCCAAACATGGGTAGTGCCGTTGTGATAGAGTTCCGGCTGCTGCATATAAATTTCTTCGTCAAGTTTGCCGTTAAGATATGCACCAATCACGCCAACGACGTGAATATCAAGATGGTAGTGAGCGGCAAGAGCAAAGAGCAGCCGAATAGTTTCCATCCGAACAACGGGTGCAAAAGTCTCGTCATAATCAATGCCGGGGATTTGTGAAAATCCTTTGGCAATGAGTCGAGCTTTGTAGCGAGTAATTGTACCATGAGCATCACGTTTGACGCGGAAAACCCATTTACAGGCAATAGCTGTCCGGTCTTTGGGAAGCGGGACATGGGAAAATGTGCCAAGTTGGCGTAATTGATTCATCTCGGCATCCATAACTGCTTTCCACTCAGGCCAGTCGGGGCGTGATTTAGCCTTGTCAACTGTGAGTGGATCATTGGAGATGGGATCAGCGACTGCAGCGAGTGCATAAGCAAGGAGGGTGCTATCAGGTTTGGTGTATTTCCGGGTGCGTGGGCCAAGGACAATATTATCCTCGCTGATAGCACTGCTGATGTCACGCGGTGCTTTTGGACGGGGTGTGGGAGTGGGAGTTGAGATTGGTGTGAGAGTGCCTAGTGACAAGGTATGAGGGGTAGATGCGGGGGCAGTAGAAGGCGGCGTAGCCTCAGGCTCAACTGGATCTGATTCCGGTACAGATTCCAACATACTCTCCCCCTTGAGCTGAGGCGGAGATGGAATGGATGTAGATGGAGTGTCGATAAAAATGATGTTCCGTGATGTAAGGACTTGCCGGGTGTTGGGGTTATAATATCTCCATGCCCGAGATTCGTCAGAGAGCCCAACAAAGATGCAAGAACGGGTTTTAACTCCAATTTTGGAATTCTTCCCGTCCTGCCGTAAAACTTCACATGGTATCCCGAATTCTTGGAGCGCAGCAACATTTGGTTTCTTGCCCCAAAAAGCTTCATCGGGTGTGATTTTATCGCCAAGAGCACGTGTGGGAGACCGATTTTTGAGGTAAGTGGCATAGGCAACAGCCTCAGGCCAAAGAAACAGGGGTAGATTGTGGGCGGCAAGCATGGCACGGGCATGCTCGATCAAAGTGCGATTAAGACACTCAGCGACACCATTTTGCTGAGGGGAATAAGGTGCCGTGAGCTCAAGGCGGATGCCGCGGGAGCCGAGATAGGCACGGACTTCTTTGGAAATATATTCCTTGGCATTGTCGCAATGAAAAGCCTTGACACGTTTGCCGGTTTGGGTAAAAATGTATGCATCGTAATCCTTCATTCTGTCTAGAACCTCTGTGCGCTTCTTCATGGTATAAATGATGGTGCGCCGCTTGGGCCCAGACATCGGTAAAGGTCATCTCGCCAATTTCGGTATACTCATGTTCAGCCTCAGCTGGAAACAGAGCAACATGGGATTTGGCTTTGATGCAGATAGCACATTGGGCAGAAGGGGTGGTGGAGGAATCAATGTTCATTCCTTCAACCATGTTATTATTCTTCAGTAATTTGATTGAGGCTGGAGAAATATGCCCAAAAATGCTATGCCATTTGTCCCAGGAGTGAGTGGGAGCAACGGCAACAAAGGCGGGAGTGGATGAAGAAGGTGGCGTGGGTGTGGGTGTAGATTCCGGCAGCGTGACTGGTGATAATGGTGCAGGTGATGACATTAGTGATGGTGCAGCTGACATGGCAGGGAATGCGGATGGAGTGGATCGGTTGGCGGTGTGGGTGATTTTAACATGATACAGGTTTGCCGATCTTTTTGCCTTGCATGATTTCTTGGCATTTAGATCCCTTAGTGTAAACATGCATGAGGTCACCATCAAACTGGATGGAAAATCCAGCATTGGCCATGCGTCCAATAGAAATGAGGTTGTAGGGTGCCTCAGGAACATGAAGAGCATCCTTCAAAGTAATATTGAAGGCAGAATTTCTGACATGGGAAGCGATGGCAGCGGTGCCGGTTCCGTGGCATTGGACACTTCCAAAACCGGATACATTGTGGTTCCCAGTGGTGGCATATGACTGGAAAAAATCCTTCGACATGAGGATGTGCTTGCTGGCACCTGAGTCAGCAATCCAGGAGCCGTGGGGAAGAGGTGGTGCACTGTCTTGTGCCATAAATGCGAAGTCGATGGTGGAGCCGGATGATGATTGTGCAAGATGTGCCTGATTCTTGTTCGTGTATCGCTCCTTTGATTCACGAGTGTTCTGCTCCTTCTGGGCCTTGGTAAAAGTCTTCCCAGATTTAACATCACGGCAGTCCCCAATCATGTGCCCGATCCTGCTGCAGCCATAGCAGGTAACTTTCGGGTTAAATTTGGACTGTTTGCCGTGCTTCTGCTTGTGAAAACGGGCCGGAAGCGCTACCTCGTCAGAAGAGGGCTTGGCTTTACGACGGCGGTCCTGCTCAAGAATTCGAGCCACAAGTTTTGTTGATTCCGTCAACGATGCCGTGTCAACACCTGTGGTAAAAGCGTCCCAGGAGTCCGGCAGTGACGTGAGGAGGGTGATGGAAAATTCTTCCTCGGAAAGTTGCGTGCCCTGTGCTGCCAACTTGGAACGCAAATTGGTCAGGGCGCGAATATGCTCCTCCACATTCCCACCTTCCTCACAGTGGAGGCGGGAGAGTTGGCGGCAAAGCAACACGAGAGCAATGACACCCTTTGGCTGATATGTGTTGGCAAGGGTTTGCCATGCTGATGAAGATGTGGTGGCATCGGTGATGTAAACCAATGGATCATCCGCTACACGAAGTCGAATTTGGGAGAGGGCCTGACGGTCCTTACAATCCCATGCTTGAATTGCTTGGGCCTGGGTACCCTGCGGATCAACAATATCCCCGGTAGCATTTAATGTGTGCTTGGGGCGTGGGAGATCACCGGTGGCGTACTCGATGAGTGCCTGATCCGTGAGGATATCCATCATTTTGACGGCCCATGTGGCATAGTTCTCCTCTCCGAGGAGATGCTGGATGCGATACGCGGATGTGGTGGAGTCGGACATGATGAATGTGTGATGGGTGGCTGCACTGGCACGGTGCGAGAGGCGTAGTGTGCTTCGCGAGAAGTAACTTGTTTGAGCTAGTTAGGCTAAGCGAGGATTGACGTGATTCGAAGCAGTGATGCGAGAAGGTTACGGGAGAAGTCAGTTAGGGCCGGGGCCCATAACCTATTGTTGTGAAGATCGCGCTGAGAGAAATAAAATCTGAATGAATATTGGGGTGCTATACAGACAGCTTATATACTGTACAGAAACCTATCTAGAATGTACTACAAGTAGAGAGAACGAAGGGAAGCTGAGTAAAGTATTAGTGAGACTGAGTAAGTAGAATCGGGCAGAAGCTCGGTGAAAGTCGGCGGATGGGAAAGGCCGAACTGTGGGAAGAAAATAAATAACAACACATATAGCGGGGTAAGTATCTCACAGGGTAATCTATGCCCTAGTGTGCACATCCTGCCATCCGTTTTTGAATCTGAACCCGCTCCCCAAAAATCTCTCCACCACCCCCAGCCATTCCCACCGAAATCTGGGACGGCGTGATGGGCGCCAGCAATACAGGTCTCCCACACACCTGCTGCAGATTTGCTTTGCTTCGCTTGATTTATTGGGTTTCATCATGCAGTGTATCAGGACAGATTGGGCTGAGTCGTTCTGCGGTTGGCTATGTGAAACAAACGTGATTGCTTGGTTGGGTTCAATGTGAGCTGAGCATACCCCTGGGTGCTGTTGTGGACTTGACGGAAAGAGAAAAAAGTGGCAGCTTCTACTGGCCCAGAATCGAAAGGGAGTCCGCTTTGAGAAGACCAACATCTATGACATGCTGGTGCGCAGTAGCGCTACAGGTCTTGATGGGCCTGTTAAATATTCACTCATTACTATTGGCACGTCATAATGCGAATATTTCAGAGCAGCACCATAGTTTGACAATAGGTAAACTGTCTTACAATTCGGTTTGCTAACACCATTCACTACATTCACTACTGTGTTTACTGACTGTCGGCTGCCAAGCTGTGTCAAATATCCTGCATCACAGTGTTCCTGAGACAGAGGTCACTAAGGGTGGCCCCCTGATTGACGGGCGATGTTGCTCTGTGATGCATGGGTTGTCAGGAACTATCAGGAATACCGTATTGTTTGCTTGAATCTGTTATTCTCATACGGTATTTCGATCTGTATCTCGAGTGCATGAAATTAAAGGATACGATCTCCAGCCGCATGCGCGATGTCAGCCAGACAATATACCGCCTGTTGGCGGTTAGGCAATGCTGTGAACTGATTACGCCCCGGCACAACTGGCTAAGGATCTGAACAGTCACACTTCAATTTCGGCTGCCCGATCGATATCTAATATTAATGAAACTTCATATAGACTCTTTACCCGTCGATGCATCTTGGGAAATTACTCGGTAGGAAGAGGCGTCCTGGAAAATACCAAAACGGCGCGCCGCACGCGAACTTGAATGCGACAGGATCGAGTGAACAGCGATTGGATGAAGGAATGAATGGATTGGAGTTGCCATCACAGTACAGATGTGAAGTAAAGTCGGCGCCAGGCTCTAGCTAACCAATCACTGTGTTCAGACCCCCCCCTGCACAGAGGCTTAGTTCAGGTACCTACGCAGACCTCTACAGATCACTCTGTGTAGGTGGCTGGACAGGCTCTGTGTAGCTCTGTATAGCTCTGGGCAGGTCAGTGCATGTCAGAGCATGTCAGCTTAGGTCAGTGTGGGTCATGGTAGGTCTGTGTAGTCATCTCCACAGGATTAAGATACTGTAACAACAACCACTGCAGATGTTGAGCTGGCAAGAGAAACTCTGGTCTGTGCAGCTCTGTGGATGTACCTACCCTCACTACACTGACATATACAGACTCTGTGTAGTTGTCTACGCTTCGGCCACACCCACCTACCCAGACACTGTGTGTAGTCGTCTAAACGGGATCTGTGTGGCCGACTAAACATGTCTACGCATATCTAAACTCAACTACCCAAACTGTGTTTAGGCCACCCTTGAACGTAGTAATGGTTGCGAAGACCTTGGGAAGCTGCGTCGGACTAGGAAAGACTACGGATCTCAGCCAGCCATGCATTCTCCCACATGTCGCATGAAGCCAGACCCGAGGGTGGATGGCCCCGTCTGTACATGTAGGAACCCTCAAATTAAGTTCAGGAACTGAATTTTTCCCTGTATACAGAATCCAGGGGCTGAATGTACGGGTCAATAATATCGAAGAACTCGAACAATATGCGCGACAGATTGATCTTGAAATTTGAATCTCATGGCAACTGTATCAGATCAGACTGCATCCAACACATCATGATTGATCTAGATTGAAGGTGATTTGAGTCCGTGTTTTGCCGGGAGTGCCGCGCCAATTAGGTATTCGAGATAAACCCACTATGCATACACCAATTGACTGGAAATAGAATTGATTCAGCTACTAGTTCGTAGTGGCATTGGTGAAAGGTGTGGATGTCAACTTGAACATTTCAAGTTCGTAGAAGTAAACCGTATAGTAGCGCTGTAGAAACGCCATCCCTATTCATCCACGTAAGTACTCGGCACAGCGGAGACCGAGAATCCTCACCGAGGATGAAATCAAGTCCCTGGCCACTAGGCGTCGCCAAGCCGGAAATGACGAGGTAAATTTGATTAGGATTCCCCCCAATGACTGAATTCAGTGCCCTGGGCCAAATCTGAGGAGGAAAAGCCAATTAGGCTTGAATCACACAACGATCGATGAAGCAACTTGTGCATTGGGGGTAAGCGGGAACTGTTCGCCGCCTAGGGGTATGGATCAATCGGCAATAACTGATCCATGTTGAATCCGCGCACCCAGAACCAGAACAAGGTTTTGCAAGTTATTCATGCTCGGGACCGTCAGCAGGCCAGTGTTGAAATCGAATGTCGCGCCTGTGGCCTGTATATACCGAATCCAGGCGTCGTCTGCCAGATATATTAGTGCAGACCCTGCATATCCCAATTAATAGTGTGAGTTTGGTCCGAACGGCAGAAGTTGGACTACCTGAGTCGATGATACCTGCTGATACATCCAGTATCGGCGTTGTTCCGTAGAGAAAAAGCTACATCAATGCCCCAATAATTGCTGGAGGGTAACGCTGTAATTTTTATGGGCGGCTGAACCGTTCTACAGGTGCAAGACACATACTGGTTGTAATGGGACTGCCGCCAGGTAGGTAAGCACACCAATATGTTTAGAGCACAGTAACATGTTAAACACTTACACGGTTGCACTAAATGCAGGTGTTGATACTTTGGATGGATCTTCACCTCCTTGAGAACAGTTCAGTTGGCCGTGCATGTACATGAAAACACGACTTTACCCCAAGTAATTTCGCCATTCACAGAATCCAGGCTCGTCGTCGGCTGCATGAAAATTCCGAATGCTTCGAGTTGTATATCTCCCTGGCAAGAGAGCGTCTGCAGCATGTTCGGGATACCCATCGTCAGGTTTGACTGTAGGGTACCTATCGCTAATATAAATTCAGTTTTATGACTTGACCCAAACCAAGCTGGAGGTACACAATTCGAATGGCCCAAGTCTGAAAGTTAACGCAAAATTTAATAAAGCAATGGGGTGCGGGGGGATGATGTACCCGAGGACACCGTCAACTCCCGCAAAACCATTTGAAAACAAAACTTGTGCTCCAATTGACTTGTTGGGCATTACGAGGCCGGCAAAAGATACTTGGTCCAGGAATTCCGATCCTGCATCGCATGTTAAATTGCAAGACATATTTGATATCATGGTCTCCAAGCATCACCTAGGAATTCTCGATCCAAATCTAAGGCAAATTTTTTCAATTCTAATTACAGGGACTAGAAAGATACACTGACCGAGGATCACTCTCTGGAAACACACCGTCATCATCAGATTTGGGACGATTTGGCATATTTGCAAACATACGACTGTACTTCCCGTCGGTCGGCTACAAATAAAGAGTCAGAAATCGATATGACGGACGGATATATACGCACGAAGAAGATGTGACAATATACGGTTTTCCACCTCCGACCCATGTGTTGCAGCTAGCGGTATCCAAAACCATGTCGTCTAAGACAAGACCGTGAGAAAACTGCAAGAGAACATCGAAGTAATCGTTTGTCACGGACAGGGATTTCCCGGTGTCCCAATGAGCACAGTGGCCTGGATTTTATCTCAAGGACGAGTATGCCTTGTTAAACACATGACTTACGAAATAGAGTGAGGCCTCGTCCTCCAGCGGCTCATTGACGCCTCGCGGTAGTAACTGATGACTATTCTGCGCTCTATTCCGCAGGAAAGCCGCCCTGTCAGTGCCCCTGTGGCCAAATTTCAGTGGTCTACTCCTGTTCAGTCTTGTCGATATTGGAAGACTAAAACGCGGGGAGTCGGGAGAGATTTCCCGAGGGTGAGGTGTCCCCCAGGCGAGTAGGAGAGAGTGAAGTAAAGAGGATGAGACCATACCGAGCGATATGGTCATCCGAGGCGTTGAGAAGCGCTTTAAGAGGAGATTTCTGGTTTCCGTGTCACGGGTTCCCCGTTGACCATCGAAGAACCTCGAATGGCAGATGCCCTTATTCGATCCAAATCCACCATTGGTGCGATCCATACTGCAGAATTAGAAGAGCTTCAAGTGATGTCCCTGTTCAATCGAAGCCCAAATCAACAACTCGATGTGTCTTCTGCGTTTGGTATTCGATTCATCTGTATGCGGGATCGTAGCGGTGCGTCGCAGGGGAGGCCCACTATCATCGTCGAGGAGGGGAAAAGACGGTCGTGCATTAAATGCCATCGGCAACCGCGATTACCAGTGGTTGATTGCCTAGCTTTTCCCCTAGATGAGTATGCTTCTCGACCAAACGGTACCCTGAGCCCAGGTTTCCTTGTGGTTGGGTTAGCACTGTTCTGGACCAGGCACGAAATCGAGAAGTCTCGAAGTTGGATGCCCTCTGCATCTCAAGGCGTCTCGCGGCCGCCGGCCAATAAGGCGAGATCATTTCACAGGCTGTAATGAACCTCCGTGAGAGTCCATTCGCATTTGTTACAGAGTCCAAGTAACGATTTCACTGTCATTTGCGTGAGATTCCATCGAGAAGCGTCGGATGACAGATCTCCCTAGTCCACCATCGACTGAACATCACATCGAACGGGTTAGCACTGTTCTGGACCAGGTACGAAATCGAGAAGTCTCGAAGTTGGATGCCCCCTGCATCCCAAAGAGTCCAAGTAACGAGTTCACTGTCATTTGCGTGAGATTCCATCGAGAAGCGTCGGATGACAGATCGCCCTAGTCCACCATCGACTGAACATCACATCGAACGGGTTAGCACCGTTCTGGACCAGGTACGAAATCGAGAAGTCTCGAAGTTGGATGCCCCCTGCATCTCAAAGAGTCCAAGTAACGAGTTCACTGTCATTTGCGTGAGATTCCATCGAGAAGCGTCGGATGACAGATCGCCCTAGTCCACCATCGACTGAACATCACATCGAACGGGTTAGCACTGTTCTGGACCAGGTACGAAATCGAGAAGTCTCGAAGTTGGATGCCCCCTGCATCTCAAAGAGTCCAAGTAACGAGTTTACTGTCATTTGCGTGAGATTCCATCGAGAAGCGTCGGATGACAGATCGCCCTAGTCCACCATCGACTGAACATCACATCGAACGGGTTAGCACTGTTCTGGACCAGGTACGAAATCGAGAAGTCTCGAAGTTGGATGCCCCCTGCATCTCAAAGAGTCCAAGTAACGAGTTCACTGTCATTTGCGTGAGATTCCATCGAGAAGGGTTGGATGACGGATCGCCCTAGTCCACCATCGACTGAACATCACATCGAAGAGCATTAAATGAGAGATGCCCCTATTTCATCAATCCATGAAGCCGTCTGCGTGTTTTGCGCGTCGAGTTTTACTTCTGTTCTAGGACCCAACCAATGAGTTCCAGTGTTGTTTATAACTTGACAGGATATATCCTCATATGACCCTCAAACTTTCGCAATATCGCTGCCATCAGATTCCCGCTGCGCGAATGACAGCGCCACTTTGGCGGATGGGCCAGGCCTGCGTGATATTTAAGTATTCACAATGGATCAAACCTGCAACACAGAGACACCATGAAACTACTGCAGGCTCCCGTACTCGTGATTTGGGGTTCTCTGCCACACAGCTGGTTGTGGGAAAACCATCGCTTGTACGGGCCACGAGGTCCATCTCAACTATCGGAGAACATCTTTCTCATATTCGAGCAACACTCGAAACATTGCCGGTAGTCTTTGCCAATAATACAGTCCCACTTGTCAGTCCTGGCTAATGCAGTTGGTCCCTTTGGCTAAATTGTTACCTAGAGCTTTTATAGTGCCGCCGCAGGTTTACCCTCGACGTTAGACGCTGCGAGTAATGCGCTGCAGGTAACCCACTCGTCCCATTTTTCTACAGGAGTCCCAGACAGTATTTGCAGCTGCATGGCAATTTCACCGAGGAAGAAGGAAATACCATCTTCCTGGCTGTTCAAGACATACAGCTTGTCATAGATGAGCTCGCAGATAGTGTTTGGACTTGGGCAGCCATTCTTGCTGGTGCGTGTCCTGCATTATGCGAGACGTGGTTGTGATAATAGCAGAGTTCGATGCGGAGGGAGTTCCTGCCTCCCTCGTCGACGACCTCATTATGGCGGGCCCAGCCGCCCGGCAGTTTCAACGAACGCTCAGTAAAACTTTGGGGTGAATGTAGATCATAAACTATGGCAGCATTTACTGAACACCGTGTGTTCCTAGCAAGGCACAGCAATATACGCCCCCGTTTTTGCCAGAGTCACGGAAACCTATCGTGCACTCCACTTATCAATTGTTGGGGATGTTGTTGGATTTGAACGATCCCGAGGGAAGCGGCAATGGAACTGTCAAGACGGCTGCACCGACATGATGTGCAACTAGTGTGTTGCACGACAACTGTCAGACAGTATAATGCGCGCTTTTGTTGTCTAGTTCTGCCCGTATGCTTTATTTGTAAACAATTCAATCACCGGATGTGGAATGCAGAGGACTCTTAGGTACACATTACCCGCATTTTGGTTTCGGGCGTCATCCGCATTACTCCGTCTTTGTAAGAGATCCCGCTTGACATGTGGATCTGGATCTGTGCCTTGGAAGGCACGAAATCATACCCCTGGACGGCCCAGGGGTGTCCAGGCAATGTATTGTTGGGATAAAAGCCCCACCGTCCTAGAAAGCAACAAACACACGATGCCCCAGCTCCCACTCGTCAACAACCAGAAGAAGGCATTGTCCCGGCTATTGAGATTCACCTCAGTCCTAGTTTTCTCGCTGTCCGATATCTCAGACGCATTTCATATACCGTATGTTCAGTCCCTCATCGGCGGTCTGTCGATGGTTCTAGAGACAGTCCAGGTAGGATATATTTATTTTTCAACCCTCGTGCGCGCTCATGGGACCAGTCCGTCAGCACGAACCGGAAGCAGTTTACGACGATGCTCGAACGCATACATATGATTCTGTGCATCATCGTCCAGTGGTGTCTTAGCACGGAGGGGAAATTGAACACAACTGTCTTCGGTCACATCCTGCAGTTTGCGGAGTAAGAAACTTAACCTCCCAGGGAGTTGAAGCCCTGGCTGAGACATGTTTCAGGACCATTTCCAAGATCAATGACTTTCTTTCTACACGACAGAAAGGGGGACTTCTCCGCCGAATCCTGTATAATGCCGAATTATTGTCGCAAATCCAGGACTGCATCTTCTGGCTGGATGCGTCACTCGAACAGTTCCGGGTAATTGAACCATTCTGCCTACAAAAATCCGCATTCAACCACTACAGATCACCTCTATGGGAATGGTCGGGGATATGTTACGGGACATTCAAATGGACATTGTCGGCCGGCAAACCCAAATTATTGAGTTGATCCAAGATTCGGCTGAATCCGACACTGGTTCTTCGGCAAGTGCATGGCAGTATTTGTGCGACCCAACGACGTCACTCACATTCCTTGAAACTATAGCTCCATGGCACCAGCCACGTTTCCCGAAGGTGAGCGATATGCATTGTAATACCCATTGAAGGCTCATTTCCATCAGTTCAGAAACGATTTCTCTGCTCCCCGGGATTCCAAAGATATTCCACGGCCGAGAGACAATACTGGAAGATGTAATGAAGATCTTAATGGCACCGGCGGCCCGATTAGCCATCCTGGGTACTGGGGGTATAGGAAAGACTTCTCTCGCATTGGCCGCCCTCCATGATCCACGTCTGGCTGAATTATCCCTTCAGAAATATTTTATTTCGTGCGAATCAGTTCTCACATTACAGGACCTTCTCGTCACTATGGCCTCCCACTTGGGGATTTTAGTGACCCAGGATGTGAAAAGAGTCATTCTCCGATTTCTGGCCGATGTAGCGCCGTGCATCCTGGTTTTGGATAATTTTGAGACGCCCTGGGAGTTCAGTGAGGAGTCGCGTCGGACAATAGAGCAGTTTTTGAGCCTGTTGACCGAGATTTACGACTTGAAACTCATCGTACGTGCTTCACTTTGCAATGCCTGTCATTGCGTCTGATGATATAAAAAGGTCACGATGCGAGGGCTCGAACGTCCGGGCAATGTTCGATGGACCCAACCATTTTTGCCACCACTACAGCCCCTGGACGACGCTGCAACTCGGCAAATTTTCATCGACATAGCCGACGAGCCCGTAGATGAAAACGAGGAGGCGCAGATGAGGGAGCTCTTGGCCCTGACGGACAATCTCCCCCTCGCAATAAATCTCTTGGCCAACACTGCGTCATTCGAAGGCTACACGTCCACGTTGGAGCGGTATCGAAGAGAAACCACAGGAGTTCTGTCGAATGGATATCACAAGTCATCCAATCTCAACAAGTCGATCATGCTCTCCCTTTGTAGTCGACGATTCCAAGCAATTCCTCATGCAAGTATTCTCCTGGCTCTGATGTCGCTTCTCCCCGATGGACTATCAGATGCAGAGCTGGTGGAATGTGACAAACATATCCCCAACATCATGAAGTGTAAATCTACACTGCTCAGGACTTCCATGGCGTTCGTGGCCCCAGATCGTCGCCTTCGAGTCCTCGCACCCATTCGGGAATATATGCAACAATTCCATCCCCTAGATCGTTCCGTCACCAAGCCCTTGATGATATATCTGGGTAGACTGCTCAGAACATGGAACACAAGCCGTGAATTGGCCTCCGCAGAGCTGATTAAGACCATCACAGCGAACCTGGCGAATATTCGCAGTCTTGTGCTGTATGGGATCTGCGATGACGCGGAAGAGATGAGGGCAGTTGGATACGGGATATTAGAGCTGGACACCTTCCTCCACGACATTTATCGCGATACCACGGATCTCGTCGACAGGCTTCCAAGTATCATCGAGAAAACCAGCGATCCCTCACTTACCGGCCTAACCATTTGTGGGCGTCTCGAACGACACATGTTGACGGTTCCCGAGTGCGAGGTAACGATCTTGGTCAACAAAGCCACTCAGATTTTCCGGCATATGGAAGACACAGAAGGTGAAGGTGAGCTTGTGCCCAGGACTGACTACCCTGTTATTTTTGCTCAATCTTCAACTTCACAGCACATGTATACAATGCGGCCGCAGCTTATTATGCACGGAAGTTGAACATTGTCGAGAAAGCTCGCTACAACGCCTTGGCCTTAACCTTGTCCAGCGCTGGGGACTCCCAACGATTTCGCGCACTCATGCAGGGCTGTGTGCTCAAAACGGAGTCCGGAGACCACCACAGTGGCATCATTTTGGCGTTCGAAGGTCGGATGATCGCGCGCCGGATGGGGAACCTCAAACTAGAGGCAAAATCCGTCCAGATGGAGGCAACCCTCTGCGCCTCAGCGGGCCGGCTATCTCGGGCGCTGAGCCTCTGTCAGGAGGGGCGCCGACTCGTGGCTGGATGCGGCCTTGAAAATTCAGGGGCGGAACTCGGAATTATAGACATTGAGGCGTGGGTGCACTTCATGCGAACAAACTATTGTTTGGCACAAGAGGCATATTCTTGCATTCTGCGTGTCGCTTCACCCAAGAGACTCGAACGGTTTTATGTCAACAGTATGCTGAACAAAATCCACCTCGACAGTCTGATGGGCCACCACACAGCTGCAGACATGTTGGACCGTCTGGACGCCGTTGCAGAAACTGCGAAACGCATCGAGTTTATTTCAGCCATCTGGTACTCTGACCTTGTCAAGACAATGATCAGACAGCGCTCAGGGGATACCAATGCGGTGGCGGAGTACAGACGCTGCTTGGAGATTTTCAGAGGCGACCCATGGGTGTCATGCATTTGTTTCCAGCATCTTAGCGACGCATATCTGCAGGAAAAAGAGTTCGACGAAGCATTCCGATATGCAGTGGCTTACCTTGCTCGGTCTCGAAAGACGGGGATGTACCACAGACTGCACGCTTTGCGACGTATAGCGGACACATTGGTAGCCATGGGAGAAGAGGAGGTGGCTTCAAAGTTATACACCGTGGCGCTCGAGACCTTCACAACTATGGAGGTCAGCTGTGGTCGCGCCGAATGTCTGGCCGGTCTCGGGATGGTGTCGTCAATCCGAGGCACTACAAGGGCGGCAACGCAATTGTTAACGGAAGCCAGAAAGCTGTTTGATGAAGCAGGCCGTCGATCAGATGGGGCGGATATGGAGAAAAGACTGCTTCGCATACCGTTGGACTAGGCGAAAGGTGAAGGCTGTAAGGTAATGGAAACAAGCTGAGATCATAAAATACTGTTGGAAATGGCCTGTCACGCGCCGTCGCCTTGGACTCTCTCCTATACATTGCATTTACTGCGCATCCCCGATCTCTAGTTACGCCTACTATATCTACCTAAACCCGGTCGTCTACGCTAGCTTTTATCCCCCATTGCGCTTGTACTCTCTTCGTACTTGTGTTATATATCCTTGCTCTGCGACTACCTCTCTTGTGCCTAGCGCCTGTTTTGACAAATACGTCACATTTGTTCACTCGTAGCGCATCCGTGATACTGTACTATTCCGATCAAATCGACAGGGGGGGTGACGCGTGACCCATTTTACCTATTCGACATTCTATCTCCCCCCACCGATCCGGACACACCTACAACTCGGACAAACAACAATTTCTCACCCAATATTTGACCGTTTCCCGGGATTTTGGGCTTCAGACCATCGTTATGCTCTGGTGTATGAACTATGGGCTCGAATTCCCCGGAATTTGGGATGGTTCCTATCTACAACACGTGCGAAGATCCAAGGTAGCCTCAATTTGGTTGAATTTCGAGATCTTGGAGCTTTCCGACGTTCCAGTGATAGCCAGAGTGCTTAAATTTGACCTCGGAGTTTAGCTATATACCACATTGGTACCCATGCAAAATCTCATGTGTCCAGGTGCCTTGTGGATTTCACAACAATCCAAAATGAGTGATCTACGTGCCAAATTTGTTGCAAATCTGATGCAATTGTTGTCCCAAACTGTGTGATACGAGCCGGCCATTCCGAGAGCCCACTAGACTTGTCCTGTGCATGTATTGTATGGCATATATGTAAGATTCATCATACAAAGTTTCAAGCCGCTACAGCTAAACAGGCCTTCGGGCGAACACCGGCAATCAGAATTTGATATGTTACCTACTACTCGGACACCGCTCCTTCCCCGAAAGAAGACCGCCGTTTGCTCAATTCCTAACCGTTTCCCTTGAAGTAAAGTCTGTGAAAGGGGTAAAAGCCAATTTCCTGACGATCTGGGTACTCAGATTTATCCCAAGTCCTCTAGATAAAATGATATTGATCACTTTTGCGTAGGTGTCCGGGTGGTGGGGGAAGGATAGTTTCGGCAGCCACCGAAATTTTGCGTGACACCCCAGAAAATTCGGCATCTGAACCGAAAACCCTGTCTTTTTTGGCTACTTTATTTTATTTTAGGCAATTTGAGGCCTGTGTGACTGCTTGGAGGTTCGACACAGGTCCGAGTGATGCGTGACCTCGACCAAAAATTCGTGATCGCCAGGGGGGTGCGTGACGCGTGACTACCGAACTGAGGGGAATAGTACAGTACTATCAGTAACTGGGTACCATACAATTTCGTTCAATTCAAATTGAGAATCATAGAACTTTGAACGGCAGGGACCGAGTACGGGGCGGTCCGGTATACGAGGGACAGAAACGGCGCGAAGACATCGATTCAGGTGCCCGAGATTGAGGGCGATCCTTGATTATCGGGGTCAGCACATAATATCGAATCTCTGCAGGGAAAAACAAACAGTATCCAGCTTCGGTCCTCTCCAGTGACCCTTGGTGGAAAATACGCAAGAAGCTGTAATTCAGCCCGACCACTCATGGCTCCCGCATCCAAACGTTTCATTGCAAGCATCCTGTTGCCAAAACTTGAAATTCACCGGGCTGTTGGGCTCGTTGAACGCCTTGACGAACCGTGAGATGCCACCACGCGCTGGCACTGTTATATATAATCGCCTCTCATTACAAGGTGACATCCATTGCATAAAACCCTCTAGTTTAGAAGGTTGCATTATATATATACCACAAGCACTCACGTGTGAGGTAGGCGAGGGCAGGCAACGTCGAGGCGAGCGAGTAGAACGTCCTCGACGACGTCGACGCGATCAAGATGAGTTGACATTCTGACTAATCGGCTAAATACACCATGCTCGTCGTACTGATCGACCGTGCTCGTTGTCGACGACAATGAACTCAAAAATGGCCTCAAAAAAACCAAGAAAATTCGAGTTTATTTACATGGATGGCTACAACGATTATATCTACATTTATATATACATTATTTGTATCTACATTTCATGTTGCACGAATCAAGTCGTAAACGGCCTTGGTGTCGTCGGACGGCGGGAAGGACTTCCTGTCACAGGATGAGGCGTGAATAAAAAACAAATATGAGAAACATACCTCCGAATCGGCTCGCCAATCAGCTTGAGAACAGACACTGTCGTCGCATGCAGCTGGGATAGGCCGCCAATGGAGAGAAAGTTGAAATATTCGCGATGAGAAACACCGCATTTGCAGGGTGTGCGGTCGCGCGTTGCTCCATCGCGTAGAAGGGTGAGGTGGAGTAGGCGCTCTGCAATGAAATTAGCGCGCAAGTCAGGACCAAAAAAAAAATGTCGTACCGCAGTACAAACGACGCGAGACCTCGTAGGTACAGATCCACACATGGGTGTTGTCCTCCTCACACTTCCGATATTCCGTGCGCCGACGTTCCATCCGGTCCGGCTGGGTGAGCCCGCCCTTGATATTCAGCTGCGCCAAGAAGCGCATCGTGTCGGGACCCAAGGCGACAGCGTCGGGTTTCTTGAACAAGGGGACACCGTCGGGTTTCTTGAACGAGGCGACGATGTAGATGAGACCCGGGCCATCGCCCGAGTATCCGAGACGGTCACGCTTCGCGAAAAAAGCCGCGCAGAGGCGGTCATATTTTTGAAAGTGATTTGGGTCTCTATTGAATTTTCAGAGGTCGGTCGGCGCACAGACGGCAAGATATACGCGATGTGGCCCGTGCGGGTCAGTCTGGCGGTCGTGAGTAGTGTCTGACGGATTGCCGCCATTTTGTGATCGGGAACGGGGAGGGAGACCAGGGGCGCAGCCACAAAAGACCAAATGAAAGCAGGAAGACCAGAGAGAGCCCCAAAGAGCTTTGGTAGAGACAGAAGAGTGAGCCAAAAGGTGCCTGAGAGTGTGGTGGTGAGTGTAGAGACAGAAGAGCCCACTGTGCTGGAGAGTGTGCTGGAGTGTGGTGGTGAGTGATGAGTGGCACCAGCCCAATGACAATCAATGGTACGCACCAGGTAATAGTGAAAGATGGAGGGCGGTCACACGCCGCGGCGGCGCCGGTTTCCGGTCAAGTAAGCAAGGGAGGCACCAGGGATGATCCAAATGAGCCCACCGTCAATGGCTCAGTGTAAGTGGATTCACATCGGCTGGAGTTCAAGTTGACAACCGAACTTTAGTACAAAATTCTAGTGTTTTGGTCCGATGGATGTGTCAAGCGAACTTGTAGTATTCGAAAATGTAGTTCACGAAAGAATTGAATCATCTCTGAGATGCGGATTGATAAGATTGACGGAGCGAGAGAAAATCGCCTATAAGTAGGGTTAACTCGGAAATAGCCTCAGATTGCCGAGAGTTTGACGCCGGCACGTTCGGTTTTTAATCGGTCGACTCACCCTTCTTCTTTCTGCCCCCTACCTTCCAACCCATCCTAACTCGCGCCCCTTCATCCCTTCACCCAGGATCCGCCCACTCCTCGACCTCGTCCCTGACCTCCTCCCTCGCACCGTCCGTCTCTGCTTCCTGTTGAGATAGAGACTGTAGCGCTCCGGAGATTTCACTTCCGGACTTTGTTCCCCCCTGCGTACTTCATTTATATTCGACTCGTATCAGCCTAACTACTTACCTGTGTTCCCCTCGACGCCTATTTTGCCCCCCGAATATACCTTGGTGTTTCTAGACCTCGTGTGACCGCCTTTGCAAGTGCGAGCGGCTCGCGCACCCGGCACGATGTGGAGGTGATTGACGTGAATGCGGACGCAAACGGACAAGGCGGGAACGTTAACGGGTACCAGTGGCAGCCCGCAGAGCCGGTGGAGGAGGGGACGATTTACGTTGCGTGAGTATTTGGTTGCTTCGTTTTCGTTTGGAGGGAGGAATGGGGGACGGGAGAGAAGCTCTATCTGAAGCAGAGTCGTCCTCCTGACCATGCGTTGCGCGTCCGCACATGCACATTGCGCGTTGGTGTCATTTCGACCTGTTTTTCTTCTTCTTCATGTCGACCCCCCCATCCTATACACTTCCACACCTGCCCTCCCCTTCACTTTCGTACACCCCGCCCACTCCCACTCCTCTACGTCTCGCTCTCGCTCTCCTCGTAATCCCTTCCCTCCATCCTTGTCTCTCTTGTCGTATTTTCTTCCCGGGCCACATACATATTCCCCACTTCCACCCTTATCCATTCGCGTCGACCGTCCTCTCCCTACCTCCCATCTCTATTCCGCGCATACATCCGTCCCCTTCCTCGATGATCCCTTATACCTCGCTATTCGTCTGTCACTCAACCATCCCTTCTTCCACTTACCTCCTCCTCCTCCGATCACTCTGTTTTTTCTCGTCACTCGTTGAGCTGCGCATACATACATACATCCATCGCCGTCATGTTCACATTATTTCTTCCTTCCACACTCCCCTCCGTCGCTGCCTTGTATACCTTCTTCATCTTTGAGCCCGCATCGTCGTCTATCCTGCCCATTCTTTCCAGCTATGGCGTCGTCCACCTCTCACTCCCCTCCGTCCTTCACTCACTTCCCATCATCCTCCTTCCTTACCTCCCCTTCGGAGCCCTTCCTGCCCTCGTCATCTCAATCATCTCCCTCCTTACCACTCATCCTTCCCTTCGCCCATCCCGCCTGCACACGCACACCTCATTTCAGCTTCCTCCTTCATCCTTGTTCGTTGTCGGGCTTTGGTCGTCATTGCTCTCCCTCTTTCACGTTATCCTCTACTCCGTCTTCCTGCCGTTTCTCTCATGTCAGTCGCTAACCTTGGTTTCTCATTTCAGACACCACGACTGGGAGCACTCCTCCATCTGCAACCTCAAAGGCCCCACACCTGCCTCCCCGCCGTGCGCGAAACACCGCCTTACCCCTACCCCTCCTCACCCCCATCCGAGCATGCTCCGAATCCGAAACAGAGCAAGGCGGACGCGAAGGAGCGGAAGCGCATGGAGCGCGAGGCGCAGCGCGAGCGGAAGAATACGCAGCGGGAGAACGATGAAACAACTCGGCAGCCGTGCCGAAAGCGGAGGAGGGGGAGGGCACAAAGAAGCGCACAGTCCTGCCCAAGGTGCGGCTGAAGCTGGCGAGCGCGTCGCCGACGACGCCCGTGTCGCCGTCGCCGCCGCCGTCTGCATCCTAGCTCCGGACGGAGTCCGCGGCGAAGGGCGGCGTGAGGCTGAGGTCGTTACGGGCGGAGGCGGGGGCGGGGGGTGCGAGCTCGGTGAGGGTGCAGTGCAGCGCAGCCCGAAACGGGGCTTTGACGAAAGCAGTGGTTGCGCGGGGGGTGAGGGCGAGAGCGTTGCGAAGCGGGCGCGGAGCGCGTATGCGTATTCGGGGCGGGCGCCGTCCAGGGAGGACGACGACACGCACAATAACGATGATGCGGAAGACGACGGGGAGGAGGATGGGAAGGACGCGGAGGTGGATGTGGACGGTGACGGGGTCGTCGAGATGGAGTTTGGGGACGATGAGGACCTCGAGGACGCGGCGGAGGACGCAGAGGAGCGCACGAGCCGGAGCAGTGGCACCAGCGGTACGTCGCTCTCCCTCTCCCTCTCGCCACCCGCGCTCTCTTCGTCACCAAGCCTCTCCAGTCTCTCAAGTGTGAGCCCCAGCCCCCCGCCTGAGCCTGTGCCCGTGGCCATGCCCGAGAAGCCGTTGACGAGAAGGGAGCACAAGAAGCTTGGGCTGCCAAAGACGCGCGCGACGGCCACGGCTGCTGGCGCAGGCGCTGGGGCGAAGGGCGGCGCAGGCAAGATCGTCATTCCTGGCGGGCGTTTCGAGGGGATGGGGGAGTGGCGGCGGAATGGGACGGGGCGCTTGGACGTGCGCGGGTTCCGGGAGCTGAAGATATAGTTGCCGGGTGGGTGACCGTTCGTGTGGGGCTGGTGGCTGGGGTGTGAGGCAGGGCGAAGGGGACAACAATTTTTTTGATTGATTATTTTCTTCTCTTGTTCCATCTCATCGGCATGAATTACTTTCTATACATACTCTCGCATCATCACGTACCTCACCTCTTTGTTCTTTTTTACTTACCTCTCTTTTTTTCTGCATCGCATCGCATGCACGTACACACATGAAGGCAAGTCTGCGCTCGTGGTCCTGCGAACGAATAACTTCCGCCGCCGTCCCGGCGACCGTCCCAACGCCCCTCCGTCTCCACGCCGGTGACGCGCGCACTCCCAAGGGTGGATACATACGCTGCCGTACGCGAGCGAGCGTCCGTTAACCCATCCCGCACGATCCGCATCCGGTACACCCGCACGCGTTGGTCGTGGGTCCACGCGATGCCCCACCCGCGCGACTGCTGCGTTCGCCAAATTCGAGGTCGCCGGAGCGCGAGCGCGAGCGAGAGCCGCGTCCGAAGTCGGAGTCGGTCGCTGTAAATAAGCACGAAAAATGCAGGTCAGTAGCCGCTGCGAACGACCGCGTCCTTGGGGAATGGAAGGAAGGAAACGCGAGCATCTGCGTCTCTCGTGAAGAGCTGTCAGATGTGCAGATGGTTGGTGCCCTCAGAGGTCCATCCCCGCACGCTCGGATGCAGCAGACGCAGGGCGCGCGCGGCACCCGTTCCCGCCCAGGGCTTATGCCCGCCTGTTCCTCTAGCAATGAAGTCCCCGCCGGCTCCCTTGCGCTCGAGGGTGCGTTAGCAAGCCCAACGACCGACGCGAGGAACACACCCGCCTCCACGTACTCCTCTCTACACGACCATGGGATGCATATGCGTACGATCGGCGCATGCCCTGCTTCGTCGCCGGTGGAGGACACGAGCAGGACGCGCTGCTCGTATAAAACTCGCGCACCCAAGGCAGCGAGCCGTGCTGGCAGCTGCCGCCCAGGAGTGACATGGAAGAGGGCACGCACTGCACATCACCATCCCGAGCAACCGAAGAGCGTGCGCGTGTACATGGGCGTGATGTAAACAATTCATCCACGAGAGTATCGTGAACGAAATGAGGGGTCGAGGCCGAGAATAGAAAGAAAGGGAAAGAAAAAAAGAAAGAAGGGAGGACGAAACACACCTGCGTCTATCTAGTCGGAGCTCTGAATGGGTCGGTCGTGGGCGAAGTCTGGGGCTGCGGGTTGGGAGGTTGGGTCAGTATGCGACGTTGGTGAGAATGGAGCAGAAAAAAAAAGAAGGGACAGAACTGAGGAAACAAGCAACGAAAATGCAGGACGAGGAGGGGACAGAAGGTCGGTTTCCACTATGCATTCCAGGCTCGCTTTACAACAGATCCCACAGCATTTTCATCAGGGTAGCTTGTATAATAGAACTTCCCTGACATACAGCGCCGCAGTGCTATTCTAGGTGTTTCTTATTACGGCGTCAAAGTTGTCAGTTCGGCGCCTAGCATCTCTTTCCCCTCCCATCACCATCCATGGACAATCTACAGCACGAAACTGCTGAGTTCACTACCAACTCGACTACAAATGATCCCAAGAGGTACCCGCCGGAGAATGCCGAGACACAGCCTAACAGTGTGGGTGGGCCGGTCGACCTCTTAAATCACTTTTTGGAAAAAGTTTCCAGACACCTCAACAACGTGTTTGCGAGGGTGGGAAAAATCTGCATTTTCACGGGCAGAAATTGTCAAGAAATTAATGAACGGAGACGGGAGAATTGGAAATGGTTGAATGTTCTGGACCTGCCTGTGGTTCAAAGGTATCATTTTTCCCATGGCTCTGACCCTCCATTCACGGTCTTCACAGTTCCATCTTTGTTGTCTCGGTTTCGAGAAGCACCAGGACCCTCTTGGTTTGTGATGATGAATGTCGCAAAAATGCAGGCGGTAGGGTTCGCCAAAAGCCGCGGATCTGAACGCAGGCAACTGTAGATCAAGAGATGCGGTTGTGTTCCACTTGTTCTATGAATTGGAGCGCGGTCAGGCAGTGGAGAAGTAACATAGGGCTTTTTTTCAGGCGGCGTCGCGTAGCTTAATTAGAAATTACCATATTAGGGCATGTACGTAATCATTACGACAGTGTGTCTGTCTCCAGTCTCCCACTAATTCACTTTTTTGACCCCATGTAGTGGATTTCTTGTGCAGGTATCCTCAATCGGCCTCGCGAGTTGTATTTGTCGTGAACTGCGTGGATTTGTCTCATCGGCACCACCCAATCCAGACAGGGAAGCGTGATGTTCTCGGGCAATCAATGCTTCACAGTGACGGGTGGGACTTTCACAAATGTCACGAATCACCCCGCTGCGTGCGTACCTTCCGGTGAATGCCCCACTTTTTTCTGTGATATCCTGAATTCTTAATCCCGGGTAGACTTTCGAATGCTTCCGCTCAGAGATATTGACCTGCGACATGAAATCCGAGTCGACAGGAACACAAGTGTTGCAGGTCGCCAACGCGAGCGGACATTTATCCGTCGGCTATACACCGCTAAAGTGGAAGGCAGAAAGTCGGATTTGACGGTGGTCATGTACCAAGGGAACGGCGCAGGGGGAGGTGTATTGGATTTCTTTCTCGTGATATGATCTCTGAAAACCTCTGTAGGAATGGCTAGTGTTTCCCTGGCCTTGGCTCAAGCCAGGAGGCCAGCCAAGCCAAGCCATGGCTTCGTCGAGCAGGCCAAGCCATCGTGCTGGCTTGACCTGGCCCTGGCCTCTGAATCCGCCATAAATGAGACCCTTCTCGCGCGGCACATGAACTACCTTCCCTGTTGGGGATAACTGTTGCCAGTGGAAACATTCACTTATGGCTGGTTATCCAGGTCCTTTTTGTTTCTGAAAGATATACTCAGTGCCCAGATATCTAAATACCACTCACAACATGCCAGAAACAGAAAGTAATGCCCCGCGAAAATTTGAGCCCAAGCCATGGCTCAAGCCACTGGCTTTGGCCTGGCCCTGGCTTCTCATGGCTTTGGCCCTGGCCCAGGATTTTTCAAGCCTGAGCCAGGCGAAGCGGAACCAAAGCCATGGCTTCTGGACCAAGCCAAGCCAGGGAAACACTATGAATGGCGGCAGCAACTGACCAAGTATATGTCTCTTCAGCAAGTTTTCATGCACAGTTTCAGTCATAAATGCCTAATATACACCCAGACATCCAAATGTTATTCGGATTTATGGCGCAGCAAGTTCGGGTGGTATACATGCTACACTTTCTATGATGGTGTGGTCTTTTATTTGGAATGTGGTTTTCAGTTGCACCTTACATTTATTTGTATCAGATCTTGTGCCGTTTCAGCAATATGTGGACACTCATCGATATTCGCATTTTGCGACCGTATATTTCTATGCATGTTGTGTATGTGTCCTTTCCAATCCATCCCACCTGTTAGTCCCTGATAACCGGTCTAATTAGAGGGACCACAGCCCCCCCAGTGTCCCCACCAGTTAGAGGCGATTCAGGTCGTTTCCCCCATGCTGCAGAATATGCTGCAGACATATGCTGCAGATATGCCCCAATATGCTGCAGAGAGACTGCAGCATATGGACTTGGAGCTTTTGAGCTCGTGATCTTGTGACCGCGCCTCCCGCCCGCCCGCTCCCCGACGTCGGCCCTTCCCAAAAAGGAAATTGCCCCAAACCATTAAAAAAATTTGAGAGAGGTCCATTCCATCTACTGTGTCACCTTGTGTCACACGCATTATGTCACACGCGCCCCCGCCAGCACCGTCGGGGATGCATGGCCCAAAAAGGAAATCACCTATTCCCGTTCTAAAGAAAAGGTCATAACCAAATAGCCAAGAAGAAATGTATGATCGTATTAGCGGTGCTCGCAACATGTACATAAACCAATTCTATGTCGTCCTTACATCACCCGAACACCGGGCGGCCCTCCGCGCCTTCCCTTGACGACATTGGCACGCCCACGGGAGGCCCCGGATGACCCGCGTGTGGATGAGGACGCCGAGCGCGTCGGGGAAGGCTCACGCGGGGGAGATGCAGCATGCGAGGTGGACGCGGGTGCGGGGCGTCCAGGGGAAGTGGTGGTGCGCGAGGGGGATCCAGTGCGAGACGGAGGTGTGCTGCGCGAGGGGGATTCGGAGCGACGTGTTGTGCGCGACGCGGACGCCTTGTACAAGGGCCTTGGCTTCGGCCTTGCTACACCGGGCACCGGCCCGCTCGACGTGCGTCTTGAAGGCTCCGAGGTCTTCCGCTTCTTCACTGCTGGGGCGTCCTTCTCTTCGTCTGGCGGCTGCCCGTGTTTCCTGGCGCTGGCAGACTTCTTCTTCGCGGGGGGGGCATCGTCATCGTCGCTGTCGTCGTCGAGGCGCTTGCGCTTTCGACTTTTCTCCTTCGCGGCCGGGGCTCCGTCGACCTCCATGTCGCGCTTGCGCTTCCCACCCTTCGTCTGGGTCGACTTGGCACCTCTCCCCCCGCGGTCCCGCTCGCTACCAGCCGCCGCGTTTTTGCGACCCACCAGGGCAAGCAGCCTCTGGCGCTGCGCCTCCCGTGCCGTCACCGCAGACGGCTTCCGACGTGGGCCCTCCTCCCCCTTGCTCGCGTCCCCCTCATTCTCCTCCGCCGAACCCTGGTCGTCATTGTCGTCCGACAGTGGTGCGGCGATCCGCTTCTTCCCTGTACGCGTCGACGTCCTCGGCTCCCCCACCTGCTTTTGATTTCCTTTTCCTCGCGGCTTCGCCGCCTTCTGCGTCGCCTTGCCCTCATCGACCATCACCTGGAAGTCAGCCAGCAGCTTCTTCTTCTGGCTGGCGGAGAGCACCGCCCACCTGCAGGTCCCGGCCTTGAGCGCATCGCGCAGGGTGCGA
Source organism: Mycena olivaceomarginata (assembly GCA_029378375.1). Taxonomy (NCBI): domain Eukaryota; kingdom Fungi; phylum Basidiomycota; class Agaricomycetes; order Agaricales; family Mycenaceae; genus Mycena; species Mycena olivaceomarginata. Next base: position 43,946 of record JARKIC010000554.1, on the reverse strand, counting down.
AGTGGGCCGATCGCGGACTGCTTGGACATCCGCTTGAAGTCGACGTCCCGCGGCCAGCCAAGGAGGCCGAAGTTCTTCCCTTCCACGATAGCCTTGATGTAATTGTCGTAGTTCATCGCGATTTTCGTCCGGCCGGCGATCGTTTCTGCAATGCAAGGCTCATTAGTATTTTGATCTAAGAAACGATTAAGCCGAGCACGTACGCAAGCCTGTCTTGATCATCTCCGTGCACTCCTTCTGCATGGAGAGCAGCGTCTCCGCCCCCGTATCTCCTACAAAAGTCCGTCAGACAGGTGCAGCGATAAAAAAAGAAAAAAAAACGGCTTGCCTCGCGCGCGGCTAACACCCCACAGCTCGAATAATGCGCTGACGTCCGCAGGGTCCCTCTTTAATACCTCCCGAAAGAAGCTGAGTGCGCCCCATGATTCCAAGGTGACGGGGATCGAGGTGTCGTGAATATGTCCACGGGTGAACATGGCAAACCCGATCATCCCCGAGCGCTCTGCAAGGCCCGTCATCTGCGAAAAAGGAGCGGATGGGTTCCCGAGTCTCAAACGTCGATGAGAAGGCACGTACCTCCTCCATTAAGCGCTCGACTGTACGCTTTGCATCTGCACTGGCGGCCAGGTTGTTGGCTCGAGCCCCGCGATGCTTCCTGTCGCGCTTGTCCCGGATGTCGTCGAGCATGCTCCCCTCCTCCTCCTTCGAGAAGCCTTCCAGCATCGAGGGGTCCTCCTTCACCATCCGCTTGATGTCGGGCATCGTGTAGCGACGTCCAACGTCGCGATCTGTGGCACCGGTCAAAAGAAAGAAAGAAAATAGCAAGCAGGCCAAGAAGGCAAGTACGCACCTTCGTTGAGCTGCGCCATAAGCGCCGATATCTTCGCGTTGTAGAGGCTGACCTTACGCCTGGTCTTGAAGGCCGAGGACGTGTGGACACGGCGCCGAACCTCTTTCACCTTCATCCCGTACTTTGCAGCCAGATCCTGGGCTCGCTCCTCGGTCTCCTGGTGTAAATTGTCCAGGTCTGCAGCCAAGCCCTCCATATTTTTGAGGCGCGTCTTGACGACGCTTCTTAGCAGTTGCGCGGGCGTTCACCCTCGCCGCCTCCTCATCAGCAGTCCTCTTCGCACCAACAACGCGGCTGCGACGCTTGCGAGGGATCACCGCTTTGAGAGGGTTGCGGCTACGGTGGGTCGTAGTACCAAGACCTTGTAGGCGGGTGTCTTCATCCACCCAGTCGTCGTCGTTGTCATCAGTGGGTAGGTCCAAGACGGCCAGCACAGGTGTAGTTTCGTCGGCATTGGAATTCGCCATGGTCACAGGGGGAGAAAACAGGAGAAAACACCAAACCAAACGACAAAAGATGCGGGGGTTTGCCAGGCGCACGTGCACCGTGCGCCTGGCAAACAAACAGACCCCTGAGAGAGACCAACTGAGCAGAGCAAAACGAACGCGCAAAGCCAGAGCCGCCCACAGCCCAGAGAACAGGTAAAATTTGTAAAATTCGCTTTGATGAGAGCCAAAGACGGCAGCCAGCGGGAACACGGCAGACTGAGACTGGCACACAACCCAGCCAGTAGTCGAGACGAGACGACGTTGTTCTTTGTTCACACACAGCGCCGAGCACTCAGCAGAAAGGACGGTGAACGATGAGGATAGAGAGAGAGAGCGGATGACGGCAGCCTGTGGGAACAAGAAGGCTTACGGCGCCGAACAAAATTAGAGACATTGAATAAAATATAAACATAGAAGTGATTGACATAGAAGTGATTGACATACATGCTGTGCGGTGGGAAATCTTGGGTGAAAATCCACACTACCACTGCACCATCAGTAACTAGATGGTGCAGCGGCAGTGGATGCCCTCTTCACATTACGATGATAAGCAGGGCTTCCACGGCCGCTGCATCATCTGTTACTCTTTTGGTTCGACTCCCGAGCACGCTATTTTTTTTTGGGTCTTATTTCCATCTCATACTATCAAGCATCTAATTCGTCTCAAGTTCCCCTCCAAGCGAAATCTCAAGATGCAAAATTGTTTTATCTAACCCAAATATACGATACAAAAATATAGCCAGCATTAGAAAAACCAGGCATGCCGTCAGCGACACCTTACTTCGGCCCCCGCCCGCCCGCCGACAAGCACTGGACGACGTCCTTGTAGTCGACGACTTGCACCGTGTCGGTGTCGCCCATTTCTTCCACGGCCTTCTGGCTGAAAAAAAAAAAAAAGAAGGTCAGCTCCCCCGTATTCGGAAACACCGAGGGGCACCTACGCGTCTTTGTAAAGCTTGCGGCTTGTTTCGTTGTACAGATACGGCGCCCGGGAATTAGAGGTGCCGGAGTTGGAGGCGCCGGAGTTGGAGGCGCCTGCACGAGCACGGGGCGCCGCAGATGCCGAGGACCCAGGCGTCGAGGCGCGGGCTGCAGGAGGGAAGGGCACAGAAGCACCCTTTTTAGGAGCAGCGGCAGGGACACGGTTGAGGAGGCGCGAGGGTGAGGGCGCTGCACGCGGGGTGGACGCGGAGGCGGCAAGGTCGCGAAATGGGTGGGGCTGTCCCCCACCCTCCGAGGATGTCGCAGAGATGGACGACACCGAGCTCACTGACGAGCTAGATGCTAGGCTAGGGTTTTGCGAAGACACCCTGGTGCTGGGGGTGGCGTCGTGGACAGGCACCGTGTCCACCTCCATTTCCAAAGGCGGTGTGTCTTCCCTCCAGAGCGGGAGTACAACCTCCTTCTTGACGGGGGCGCGGCTCTGGGGCCGGGGTGACACCATGCGCAGCGGCGCTGAAACGCGGGGCGACTCGCGTTTGGGAGGTGTCCCCTTGGGTGCCGAACTGTAACTCTTGTGCGAAGCGGTGCGGTGCGCAGCGGCGTTGCGTACGGGAGTGGCGTGCCCGGCGGTCGACGCAGTGGGGCGCCCGGTGGTCGACGCAGTGGGGCGCCCGGGGGTCGACGCAGTGGGGCGCCCGGGGTTCGACGCAGTGGAGCGCATGGAGGAGCCGTTTTCGTCGCTGCTCACTGAGGCGCCATCGCTGTTCTCAGCTTCGCTGTCTGGGACCACCCGGCCGTCGCCATCGTGAGTGTGTCGCCGAAGGCAGTTCTGGTCCCACTTGTCCCGAGCCTCCTTCCGCGTGAAGAATATGTAGACCTTGGATGAGCCCGCAGCTGCATCCGCATCGGTTCTGCGCCGTGGTTTGCGTCAGCAACGACAAGGGACAATATGTGAGTGATACGCACTTTTTGGTAAACAGGCCGTCGCTCAGCACCAAAAACCAGAACTTGCGGGGGTTCTTGTCGTGCTCCTTGAATCCGGTGAAGTTCCCGGCGTTGGGGAAGAACGGCATATCACAAGCGTCCATTGTGAGGGTGGAAGTAGAGGGAATGGTTTGGATTGTCCACGTGCCGCCTTGGGGTGATGTCTCCCGGCGTCGTGTTCTCGTTTGCGCTCGCCAGTTTTCATATTATTATTTAGTTTCACCTTGAGTCTGTGTTTTCGGGCTCAATCGTTACAGAACAAAAATTAGAACAGTTCTCTCAAAAATAACCCTGATCTCTCAGGTATCGCCACCTGCCAGTCTCACGAACATACGTTAGAGCCCTGCCGTCAACATTCGTTAGAGCCCTGCCGTCAACAGTTATCCCATATATTCCAGCGGTTGTACACCCTTGCCCACCGTTTGTGCCGCGCCTCAGCCTCAAAGTGTGGGCGCTTTGGCCGCCCTGCCACCTCCCTTTTCTTTCACGCGATCGTGCTTCTGCAGTTGGGAGTATTCGACAGCAATTCCAGGGAGGTGTTCGGCACCGCGAAGGTTGTGCTGGGGGAGATAGAAATCAAAGAAGGCATCCTCCCCAAACTTAGCAACGAATTTCCTGTCGATAGTTCGGCAATGAGTGGGGTAGAAGACGAACGGCCAAGATACTCGCCTTTTGCGCAAACTAAACCGTGGATGAATAACATTAGATAAAAAGGTGGGTTCAATGGAGGGTGAAAGCTTCTTACGATTCACGATAGTCAGCGTCGCGGGCATAGCGTTTCTTGGCGGCCATTGCCATAGATTCTGCTGTGCAGGGAGCTCTGGATCGTAGACTGTAGCCTTATGTGAACTCCTTAATTAGTAGGTGGAAATTAAATAGAGCTTACAGTTGCATCCGTTGGCGTGCCTTTTCCCGAGTCTTTTCAAGATTTCTGGAGCAAATTGAGTTCCAGAATGAAGGGATACTGAGGGTACTGACTTCTCACGGTACCGACGCTGGGCCTCGGCGTGCTTGTAGTGTTTGAGTTGCTCGGGAGTCTCAATAGAGGCAGGGATATATTCGTCCATGGTGGTAGAGGCAAGAAGAAGACAGCATCAATTACATGCCCTTTAGCGGCATTCACGATCGCTAAAATCATTTATTTCATTTTTTGCCTTGACCCAAAGCCTCAGGATTATTTAAATATCAACAGCAAAATAACACTAGCGCACTCAGCAGAAATCCCGGTGCAAACTGGCGTCCCCACGAATATCTAGACTCATTTTGTTCAGATGGGCGTTGACGCGTTCGTGATATCGGATTGACACGTTCGTGATATCAGAGCCATCGGCCGATCTGACTCCAGCCATTCGCTCGACCACATTTCAAGATACAGAAAGTCCAATAAAATTGAAGAAGCCAAGAGAATATTTGAGGTGTACATGCATACCCTACGGCTCGTCTACAGATCGTCAATCACCGAAAACATCTTCATCCCTTCTTCCCACCGCCGCCCGTGCTCCGCGTCCCGCCTAGCCTGCTCCTCTTTCGACGCCGACAGCTCAAAGTCCTCATCCATCTTGAATCCATTTCGCACCCATCGGAAGAGGCCAGCGGCGGTGTACTGGACAAAAGAGGATCGGCGCTCGTGGGCCTGGATGGGGACGTTCGAGTGGCGGATAATGGCGGAGGGGAGAAGGATGGTCGAGCCGGGTGGGAATCGAATGACGAGCCGCAGATCCCAAAGGATCAAGTGGCCGCCGAGATCGGGGTCGAAGTCACCGAGGGCGGTGATCGCGCACCAGCCCCAGGAGAGGTTGGCGAAGTCAAGGTGGGGCGCGCAGATGGCGCGCGGGCCGAAATTGAATGTGCAGGCAGCAAAGACGCTGCCGACGAAGTTCCATCGGAGGGCGAGGTTCCAGCCGGCGAGGAGGGCCATCTGCGCTTGGTAGAGCGCGAAGAGGATGGGGGCCCACGTGGCGAAAAGGACTAAGAAGCAGGTGAGCATCCGTTCCGCATGAAGAAAGCACAACTTACGATTGGCAAAGCCGGCGAGGCGTTGGAAGCACGGGTCGGCAAGCAGCTCGTCGGTGAGCTGCGTGTTGGACACGTTGTTGCACAACTCCCCGGGCTCCATCTGGCCACCGCCGTGCGACAGACCGCGTGCGATTGCTGGGAACGAGTCCTGTGCGCGGCGGTGGTGCAGCCGCTCATCACTGAGGCGGATGCGGGCTCGGCGTTCCTCGAGGAGCCCTGCGGCTCCATCGGTGGCTGCCTTCCATCCGGCTTCGTCGCGAGGGGTCCCGCCCAGCAGCGCGATGACGCGGCGGTGCGAGTCGAGGATGGGGATGGTCAGCCTTGTGGGGCAGTAAGTAAGGCAATGCACGGGCTGGGGGGTGAGTGTACGTACTTTCCTAGCCAGGCTATGTACATGAATCCGACGGTGCCGCTGAGGGCGTCCACCTCGGCCTGCGTATACGAGATTCCCCCCAGGCCAGTGTCGGGATGGTGTGGTGGCTGGGGCTCGCTATCATCGGCGCTCTCATCCCCGTCTTCGACGTTCTCGCCCGCCGAAGGGCGAGGCCCCATCCACGCGCGTTTGGTGTGCGGAAGGGCACCAGCATCGACGGCGAGGTTGAGTGCAGAGGGCTTGGCACCATCGATGCGCTTGCGGTGGACGGCTTTGAGGAGGGGGTTGTCCGACTGCTGGCGCGCCTTTTCCCGTGTCTGGGCTCTCCGGGCCTTGAATTTCATCTTGTTGCGTTGCGAGGCGGTGAGAGGGGGGTTGGGTGACGAGGGCGCAGGGGGGTTGGGCAGAGCAGCAGAGGTGGATGGGACGCAGGGAGGAGGAGGAGCCGCGTGGAGTGTGTCTGCCAGCCAGAACGGGGTGGCGTCCTCGGCGTTGTACGCGGTGATGTCCTCGGTGTCGTATTCGGCCTCATCCACGAGGCCCGTGGCATCTTGCTCGAGCAGCCGCTCTTTGAGGCGTTGGCCAACGTCAAAGGGAATGAGGGAAGGGATTGCGCGGCCGACGGCGAGGTCGAAGGCCGAGTACTCTTTACCCGATCGAAGGGTGCGTCGGCCTGTGGGTTCAGGGTTAGCGTGAGGTCCAAAAAGAAAGTCCAAAAAATTGGGGAAAAAACAGACAGCCCAACGCAGAGTCTAGAGTTCCAGGGGCGGAGCTCGGGTCTGGCGGTTTTACAGGGAGGAAACGCGCTTGGATTCGAGTTCCAGGGGCGGAGCTCTGCACACAGGCGCGGGGGAGGAAAAAAAAAGGGGGAGAAAGGCAATGGTGCAATGCTTACCTGCCATGGAAAGGGAGACCCCGTGTCTTCGGCCCCAGAGGAGGAGGGAGAAGGAGGAGGAAAGGGCGTGTACCCTCCACCCGCTTGCGACCACGTGGGATTGGTATACGCGTAATGTCACTGCTGTTACTCCTGTCACACTTGATTACCATGCCGCCAAAAAGCTCAATCCATCGGCAGCGATCCACCCTGGGGAGGCTCCGAATTCTGGGTACACAACTGAAGTCTACCACCCGTCCGGGACGTGCTCCCATCAATAAGACCACACTGGGGCCAAAGGGAATCAAAGATTATCGACGTTTCGAAGAAGAATCGCTGCGAACCCGCCTTCAGCGTGGGTCTTTTTCTTAAAAACAACAGGGCTTGAAAAAGATTTAATATTGCGCATTATGTACGATAGACATGGATGCGGATGGCCTTCAGGGACTCGAGCACCTGCAAGGGCTCGCCGACGACGATGACTTCGACCCCACCAATTTAAATACGCCCAACTTCGTGAACATGGAGGGTGTGTTGAATGGCTCGGAACAAATCGAACTCAGCCACGCTGGCGGAGAGCTTGGATCTCTGGAAGAAGATCTGGAGGAGGATACCGACGATGAGAGTGCCGGGGCAAAGACAAGGCAGGCACCGTACTTATTTAACCTCAATGGTGTCGGCGTGTTGATCGTCTTTGCTTCATTAATTCAGAAAGGCCGAGGATTGGAGGACCCGGCGCGATCGCACGGAGCGCCGCAACCTCGCATTTGAGTCCCAGATGCCGGAGATGGTGACCTCGTACGTCCGTTACTGCGCTGAGCAAGCCACCGCCGGGGGCCCTCTATGCACGTCGCCAGACGAGGAGGAGATGAGAGTGCAAGAGGTCTACGAGATTCGGGTGGTAGATATGTTTCGGTATGTCGTTTTTCTGGAAGGAACTTCAGTTGTTGATGGTATTTTCAAGAAACGTCCACCGTTGATGTGAAGCTCAAGCCCACAGAAAATGGTATAGCACCGGCGCTGGTGCATGAAGGCTTGCTGCCTTGTGGTCCCTGGGAACCCACGGTCGCGATCACCGTGCGCGTGCTCGAGGCGTACCGCATTCAGCATGCGCGTTGCCCCCAGTTGGCGATTCAATCGTTTGTTAAAAGTCTCTGCGATATGCATGGGGTAGGTGGCGTCTCTTTTCATGGTTTGCCGCCGCTGATTGTCCATCCAGGTCGCGCACCGCCCATATCTGTGCCAGCAATTTTCTATAGCGTACGACCTTTACCTCGACATTCGCCGCCGAACCGATGAGCGCGTTATGGGGATCCTCGGTCGCGACTCCAAGTGGCGGATGAAACACGCATGCCCGCCTGCATGTACAAGCTCGAGGGCGAGGACAAGCTCATTTTCGACATGCTTACGACCATGGACAGCAACGACTCCCTGAAGCGCGTGCTGCGACGCAACAAGACTTCAATGGCGGAAGACGAGGGGGGGCGAGCCCGTGCTTGGCAAGTCCAAGGAGCGGGTCGATAACAGGGACGCGAGCGATGGATACATGTACCCATGCAACAGGGTGGAGGGATGGGCGAAGACGCGCCTGGCCGAGGTGTTACCCATGGGGTCAGGGAATTCGGTCAGTGACGACTACTGCGCGAGATATCCTGCCAGACGTTGATTGTTGACAGACGGCCGACAATCTGTGCGCCGACCGATGGAAGAACATGATCGACGACGTGACGTCGAAGATGTGGGGGATTTTTCGACGAAACGGGTATTTTTTTTGGCCTTGTGTCGCCACGGGTTCGTCCTGGTCATCGCGGATATGATCAGGAGCGGTGAACTGTGGGTTCTTTGCCGCCCGTAGCGCGTGGTCTTTGCTAACAAACATGCTTGAAGGGCAAAGTATCCGCTTGCAATCGTAGAGGAGCTCCTTGACACGTTCGGGATGAACCTCGGCGCGGGGTACGATATCGGCTGCCACTTCGGGGCAACTGTTGAGAACAGCGAGCTCGGAGAGCAAGCGAGGAGGAACAAGCTCAAATGCCTGGTAGGCTCCTTCCACGGCCTATGCACACAACCGGCTCTGCCAGCTGAGCTTCCTCGCCCACGTACGTCGAGGGGGAATGGGGCTGGAAGACCTCGAAGGCTGCGAGCGCTACTTCTCGCGGTCAAACGGTCTCGCCAAGTCTTGTCGATATGCAAGCAGGTTCCACCGCCAGCAGGAAATCACGACCTACGCAAAGCATTTCGACTCTTTCGAGACGTACGCAAATCTGAGTAAGCCCTGCTACCCGATTCTCTTAGACTTCTATCCTAACGAGTGGTGTAGGCAAATTTCTATGCACGAAGTACCGCCAGGCCCTTGGCATCCTCAAGACGGAGCCCGTGCTCCAGAAACTGGATGCGCCAAGAGGGCGTGGACGACTATGCGCGGTTCCACGAGTGGCTACAGGAGGAAAAAGACTACCTTCTAGGCCTCAAGGACGCCCAAAGACGAACGAGGAGACGCTCGAGATGGAGTATGTCCAGAAGCTGATTAACCTGAGCGCGAGCGAGTACGCGGCTCTTTTCCTGTGTATCGCCACCCCTGTTAATGTGTTCTAGGGCCAAGTACTCGGTTCTGCTTGCAGACACAAGACGCGCAAGGGCCGATGACGCACCGTACGCACCGGGTGTTTGAAAAGCTGAGCTGGCGAGGCGGCACGGGAAGGAAAAGGTGGATAAGGACTTGGAGACCGTGCAGGAGCTGGAGAGGCAGCTCGATATCGCCGACCGTTGGACAACAGCGTCGCCGAGGTGGGTGTCCACCACTGTTGCAATCAAAAAGCGCAAGTACCTGCTTGCTCTCGATGCGCTCGAGCTGCTGATCGTCGAGCGTATCTTCGAGCTAACCAAGATGAATCAGTCGCAAACAGGTACGCCCTGGTGCAAGCCAATGGAAACGGTGCTAACACATTTATTTTATAGGCTACAAGATGCGCAAGCATATTGCCAAGGCGCTGCAAGCGCGCTCAAAGGCGGTAAGGAAACACCATCGACCGCTATAACTCAGCCGCCTCGCTCCTCGATCCACCGATGCCCCATCTCACCTGGGAGCAAGTCGTCGAATACGCGTTCCTCGCGGATTTCGACATCCTTCGGGATACCCGCGCAGAGATTCAGTCACGCCCGTGGACCCGCCCTGCCTACCGGCTGGCAATGGACCGATATTTCAAGATCCTGCGTGCGAGGGGAGGAGATTCGCTGCCTGAATGTCGAGATTCCTCGTGTTGTCACCTGGATCCGCGACGAAGACCGGTGCTGCGTAAGGAGGCGGAGCTGAGCTCTGCAGAGGGGAAGTCGGAGGAGGAAGCAGACGCAGACCGGGGAATGGCGGTGCAGGTCCGGCTGTACCGCGAGCGGCATGGTCGCTTCGACAACACCCACATGCGGAGGTTTTGGGCACTGGCCAAGACGCCCAGGTTTACTGGCTCGGTGATGCCGGGGGTCTCGCTGGAGATGCGTGCGGCATGTAGAGAGGCACGGGCGGCGGCACGGGAGCAAGCGGCAGGCAGGCCGGCGTGCAAGTGGTGGGGTTGTCTGAGTCGGACGGCTCAGACGAGGAGACGAGATCGTAGTTGATGTCAGCGCCAGGGACGAGGGGGAGAGGAGGGGTGGGTAGAGGAGGAGGATGAGGGCGATGACGCCATGGAGGAGGCGGTGTCCGACTTGCTCTACACAATCTCTATGGTTGCTGTGGATGACAAGGGGCCGCAGCAGGTGGAGGAGAGCTAGGCGCGTGGGCTGGTATTATTTTTACTATTATTACATGTATTTTCTCTCATTTTTGGATGTATTTACAAAGTTTTTTTGGGGATTTCCTTTTGGGAAGGGCCGCCGTCGGGGGGCGGGCGGGCGGGAGGCGCAGTCACGGGATCATACGAGCTCAAAAGCTCCAAGTCCATATGCTGCAGTCTCTCTGCAGCATATTGGGGCATATCTGCAGCATATGTCTGCAGCATATTCTGCAGCATGGGGGGAAACGACCTGAATCGCCTCTAACTGGTGGGGACACTGGGGGGGCTGTGGTCCCTCTAATTAGACCGGTTATCAGGGACTAACAGGTGATCCATCCATGGAACCTCATTTGTCAAAAGTGTGTGGACTTCTATGTAGGAATCTTTCCCCATTGTGTGAAGTTCCTGACGCCAGGCAGGCAGCAACCGATCATGTGTATTCCACATTTCATCAGCCTTTGGTTAGTTTTATTGTCAGGTTCCCGACTTCACTAACAATTGGTCAAGCACTGGGACAACTACACGGCATGGATACATCGCTCTTCTGGTCAGCTCTGTGCAGAGCTCATACCAGCCAATACCCCCAGCCTCAACACCGAAATCCAGTGCATCGGATATGGAGCTCATGGTGTTGAATCACTGACAATAGAAGATTATCATGATATTTGTTTCGTCCACCTGTCCCAATCTCGAACGATCCTCCATTTTCACCTCCACGGCTGTGAATCTAGGTGCAATAATTGCCTGTTCTTCAGACTATCCACTCGAAGACCCCGCTGAAATTGCATACACACCAAATGTGGACACTGGTGTTGTTGGCTGGCAGCCTTTTGAAGGAGCCAAGGAAGTGGTTATAGAGGATGGCTGGACACAGTATTTTATTTTATTTTTTCGATAGCTATACACACTTGATACACACTCATGATAGTGATTTCTCTGGCAAGCTTCAAGTCTGGTGACGTATTCAATTCCCACGATCAAGCTAGGTATCTGGTATCCCCACCGCCTGGGGCCTATGGCTCAGCCAGGTAAACCATATTTTTTGCCACCTCCGGATGATGTCTAACTTCGATGATTACACTGCTGCCTCATCTTGCTGTTTGTGCCCTATTTCCGTTGACCTGTTCGAGACCAGTTCTTGTAAATTTTGTGTCCTTTGAGCTCGAAGTTTCAGGGACTACAAAGGAGCCTCCTGCTGGCTTCCTCTTTCTCTGCCCACGGAAAGACTTCAAAATCGGTTCATCCTCTTTTCATTGGCCAGACTGTCCCCGCCTACTGGTCTCTTGATCCATCCAGTGTTAATCGGCTCAACTCTTGAGGCGACACGGCTCGGATTTCCCGCTTTGCGGTTGAAAAACTATATTGTACAGGGACTCTTGTGATGCCAGCATCTATGAGGGACTGCGAAGATTCCACCGGGCCAAAGGTTTCAATCCAGACGGTCTGGGCATTGCCCGGAATCTAGGGTACCCCCTTTATCAATTGTTGTCCGAAGACGATTTGCTATCTGCTCATAGTATGTCAGCCATTCACACCAAAACTTCCTCTTTGATTTGAATATTTTTTAAGTGGATTAAGGGGACTTTGAAGTAGCAGAAGAAGATTGGAATCAAGCCGCCAACGTCGAGGGGCCTCATACAGAGGAAGATGATCATGACTCGGAACTCAGTCCGCACTGCTTGTCACACCAAATAAAGCAAATTTCAATGCCCATGGAAACTCAAATAGATTTCCTAAGAATCTATGTGAAAATCAGTCCTACTGAGATTGTGAAACCAAGCTGCATGGAAACTCAAATAGAAAGCGGAAAATTCAATACCAGAATCAGCTGTAAAGAACAAAGCATTTTGATTGCACTGAAAGGGTCTTTGAATCTTCTAAAATCAGTGCGCATTTCAGCAGCGCTGAAATTCTGAGCCAGTTTTGCCATTGGAGGAAGCCAGCAGGACTTCAGCGCGGCTGAAATGCGTGCTGATTTTATGACTTTCAAAGAGCATTTCAATGCCACTGGAGTCCTTTGTTTCAATACAGCTGATGCTCATGCAGATTCTTACTATTTCTCTTTGAGAATCTATGTGTCTTATTCACGATCTCAGTGGCACTGATATGCAAATAGATTCGTCGGAAATCTATTTGAGTTTCCATGGGCATTGAAATTTTGCTTTATTTGGTTGTGTGGGTCAGACCATTTCACTGAGAATCAGGGCGAGTACCAGTGATTTCGTGTTTGCGTTAAGCGATTAATTGTATTCCATCCTCAGAACCACCAGCCCCCGACACAAGCAGTGCTTGCGGAGAACAGGCCTGATTCACCCGCACTTCACGCAGAAAATGCTTGTGCTCTCGGGGTCACTCAAGGTATTGATAGCCATGTAGCTCGCACTCATTTTATTCCTTGGGTTATGCTGGCGGTACGAGCACAAGTGATTTCGTTGGAAATATGGATATATAGGCTGATATGTGAAACTCCATACCTGAATATATAAGAATCAACTCATACTTGTGTTCATGTACAGACACTCAATCGAGGCCGAATCGTGGCAACTTTTTTTTTCGACAGCCTCCCTACGTCTCATACTCACACTGATTTTGAACCAGATCCCTCAATGTTGAGTCTGGATAATTTGCTTCTCTCTCTCCATGTTCTGTTCTCCCTTCCCTCCCTTTTGCAGTTTGAGATTCCATTGATCAACCGTCCAACGTGCTCAGTTGGAGTGAGACGAGTTCCTGTCGAGGTCGGATTCGCGTGCCACATCTTCATAGCCCTGAAGTTGCTCCGTCTATATCTTTGGGTTTATTTTCGGATGGCTAGGCCCCTTTCCTCAATTGCCCTCGATTCTCGTCGAGTGCCCTCATCCGTGTCGCATTCCCGGGCCAATTCCCTTTTATCAAGACCGTTCAATTTTCTCCCTTTCATTCGGTTGCTTCCACCGAGAATCATGGTGGGTACCAGTGATTTTGTGTTTGTGCTAAGTAATAATTGTGTTCCACTCTCAGGACCACCAGCTCCCAACGCAAGCAGCGGTATGAAAAAGGTCTGATTTACCCACAATTTATGCGAATGCTTGCACTCCCAGGGCCACTCAAATTTGTAATGGCCATTCAGCTCACACTCATTTTTTGTTCCTCGGGCTATCCTGGCTGTACGAATAGGTTTAATCGCTGGAGATACGTAGATGTGGAACTTCGTAGCCCTGACTGAAATCAATCTACTGACTTTTTTTTGCTTGTTCCAGAGACCACTTGTCGAAGTGCGGGGTCTTCATCTCACTCCGAAACAGATCCCTGACCTTGGGATTTGTACATTCACTTCTCATCTTCGTAGTTGCTTCTTTGCCCTCTGCCTTGCCTGGCGGTTTCAAATACATCTAACACAACACCGACATGCCCAAGCCGGAGGTGAATTTTTACGAGTACTTTACGTAGTAAAGTGATCGTTCTTTTCTTGAGTTCACGAAACTTTATCAGTGCGTTTTCCCGATGTAATGAAATAGTGGCGGTCTTCATTAGCTTTTTGAAGTCTTTTTAAGACCTCGATCTAATGAATTAGTGGTGATGTAATCAAGGCGGATGGGGCTGGTTCGAATCTGCCGGTTCGAACTGTTTTTTATTTTAATTCTATTCTCTTTCTTCATATTTATCGCCAGGCAGTGGCTCGATCGATAAACATGGATTTTCTTCTTAAGTTGTTCATATCAGTATTCTAGTGCAAGGCGGTTCACTATTCAATCCAGCCCATGAGTCGACATTTCACGGTAGACTGCAATGACGCCTACTCGGCTATGGTCTTTATTTCAATTAAGTTATGCCTACCTTTATTCGTGTACGATTTGCAGTCATAATTGTAAGTGTCTTAAGCTTTTGTAGGGAGTGCTTCGGATATTCCCGTACATGTAGATTGTCCACCTTGATCAACACTTTTTTCCCCTCCAGCGGTTATGGCTTTGTTTCTTTGTGTTTCAATCAGGCAACCGCTCGTTCAGGGGACAGTTAACACTCGTTTGGTCGGGTCCAGCTCCCTTCCTAAATAAAACTGTTGGCAGGCCAAGAACAACGAGTATGATAGGCCAGCGCACAGCGCCGATGTATGCATACCCATGTGTCGGCGGTGTCACCCTCTTCCTCGCTGCTATCGCTGTTGAATGGATGGCTGGCGACGACTCTAGTCGCATATCTTCTGTGAGTCCATCTCTTCGTTATCTGGGCTTTGGATGTCTGCGAGGTTTACTGATTCGGGCTCTTCGGCATCACCTTCTACAGTTCTGGCATGCACATGATCTAGAAGCTCGCCCCGGGACGTCCGGTCTGCGGCTATTCGTTCGCGGGAAGTAGCCAAGCTTACGATGATCGATCCCCAACGTCAATGTTTGGGTGACGAGGATCGCGTCCTCGCTACGCTATGCTATTTTGGCACTTGTCACAATCTGCCCGAGGCAGGTTGGGTGGCGTGGATCTTGTGTGTGCCCAATTCGAGTTCTTGGTATGTACCCTTGGCAACATTCACCATGCGAACTCGGAGCTGCGCCACACGCGGGATTTTCTATTCATTTAAACCCACCCAAGAATGTATTGTTAATCCACATATGATCTGATTGAACTCCCACTGCGACAAACACGGTGCACCCATACACACATACCCGTTTTTGGCTTCCCAGTTGGCTGTTCGTTGAATTATCATACAGGTGACGGCGGACTGAATATACACTGCTTCAAATGACGACGCAAAGTCGCGATTAGGCACCCTCAACAAAGTTAATCCGATCGATTTGAACCACTCAACAACACATCACCGAACTCGCCGTGTCCTCAAGCCTTCGGGTTGTAGGAATTTGCGTCCTGATGCACGGCCAGTCACCTCGCACTACTTAGAGGACACCGGTGACGTCGGAGAGCTCAGTGGGGGCGTATCCATCCAGGTCAATATACCACTAATCATTTATTCAAATGAAATCCGTTCATACAGTCCAGATTGACCGAACGCGAAGGTGTTCGCCTCAATTTGTTCCGAAAATTTGAAAAGCTAATTAGGTTGGGTTTGTGGCGCAGGCTGAGATGCCACAGATCACCTCCATTGGGACTCGGGAGAAAGTCAACCAGCGGAATGTCCAACATAGATACCCAGCACCAGGTGAACCAGGTCCGGTATAAACAGAAGTGGCAGTGCCACAGACCTGCTCAAGAAATTGAATTAACACCCGACAAGGATCGATCGTTGTTGTCGTTCACATCTACGTACGGGAGTGAACATATGTGGTAAATACCCCACTGGCATAGGTCCGGTACATAGAATCCGGCACCGCATTCTAAACCCACTTCTCTCCAAGGCAAGGAAAGGCAAGATTTTCCTCGATTTTTACTCGACATGAAGATGCTGAAGTTGCAAGTAGCACGGAAGCCGTGTGATTGTTTGTCTTTCGGATGCGTAGGCAAACCTTTTCGGGTTCGAGGAATGAGCCAGCCAGCCTCCTTGATGAGTCTCCTTGCACTACTACTAGACACCGGTGACGTCGATGAGCTCGGTTGAGGTGTCTTCAGCCTGAGGCATATCCATCCAGGTCAAATATACCGTTAATCATTTATTCAAATGAAAGCCGTTCATTCGGTCCAGATCGACCCGCCATGCAATGGTGTTTGCTCAATTTTTGAAGGTAATTAGGTTGGGTTTGTGGCGCAGATTGTCCCGGATCACCTACATCGGGAGAAAGAAGTCAACCAGTGGGTAGAATATGAGCCGAATTATGGCTTGTTGAATCCAGGATCAGTATTACCGCACACAGGGCCAACGGGTCCGGCCGCGGGATGAAAATGCCGCAGCAGAAACTGCAGAAGACAAATCAACCACAACCACTAGGACCTTCGCTGTGATTTAGTCACAAACTGCAATATCTGTGGAGGCTATGATCGACTGAAAGTCTGACGTATGTGGTAGAAATGTACTATAGGTGCAGTTCGGCGGCCACATTCCAAGACCATTTCGTTCTCTCCGAGGAAAGGCAGATTCTGAGATAAAAATCAGCACCTACGTGTTGAATTTGGAGGTAGGCACATGGAAACCGTGTGGAGTACTAAATTATCTTTCTGATGTGTAGGGAAAGCTCTATTCTAATTCAAAACATACATCTTCATCACTCAACTGCGCAGAATCCGTGTCATAAACTAGTAGTACTGGCTTCAGTATCCGGGGGCAAGTCACGGACTATTGTCGCATTCATTGCAACACAGTTCAGCAGATGTGCGAATGGCCTCCCCTCTCTGTTTCTACGGTTGACCGGCGATCAAGCGAACATCAAATCTCGGTATTATCCGAAGTCTTCGTACGCAGGACAAGCACAGCCATAACGTACACAAGACAGGCCTCCGCTTCGCTCCGGCATTCAAGATGAATTAAGAAAATGAATTTCAGACGGTTGTGATGCAAATGGAGTGATTATGTGTACCGACACGAGCTGCAAATAAAAGTTACGCATTCACCTCGGGATCGGGGTCCCATCTTGACAATACATGATTACGACCAGACAATTGTGGTTGAATTGGAAGGTTAGAGAGAGGAGAAAGACAGAATTCACCCACGGCCGAGGAGGAGGGCTTGGGGAGAGCAGGATGGGTCGTGTTCAACTTGATGAGCAAGGACCGTTTGACCAAAAAATTTCCGTCATTTGGGAGTGACGGAATAGGTAAAGAACGGTCGAGGAAATTACCGTGGCCCCCAGTGACCCAGAATTCAGAGCAGTTCTGCTTCGAGATCCAGAAAACAGTTGTCCAGCTGAAGGCTCAAGCGTCAAGATATCATTGCCAGCCTTACAAAAGATTGTTGAAATTCGATTGCGGGACGCTGGGGAGAGAACAAACGAAAAACCAGATAGATGTGCGAGCGGTAAAAGACGTTGATGAAAGCCGGATCGGCCGCCGCACACAAGCTCAGCATTTTCAGGCGAATGGTATGCAAAACAGAGTGAAATAGACAATAATCCCACCCGAGAAATTTTTCCTAAGACTGTGAGTTACAGCCAATGTCGGAACCGAAGGCATGGTCACAATTTTCCTGTTTTTGGATGTTTTCAAAGAATTGCCAGTAACTCAACCAGTTGTGCACCGATTTGGATGAAACCTGGGTAGATCTGTTGGGCTAATTCAGACGCAGTGATTAATAGAGAGCGATTTATCAAAATATATATATTAGGTAATCTGTGCTTTTAAACCATTTTCATGCCAAATACCATCTTGCATGTCCAGGACAGGTCCCAGTGACCTAATATTTTGGGAGGGACAATGTATATATCTGACCAAACACGTGATAGAGCCAGAATTACGGATATTCTGGTTCCAGTCCTTGTAGCTCCGTTCGATACATTTAGCTGTTTTGACATTCAGAAATATTGTAAAGATTGCAGTTATATTGAGAGTTTATACAATTATGGCTCTATCACATGTACTCTTAGGTATATATGTTCTCCGTCTCAAAATACTAGGCCATTGGGACATGTCCTGGGCATGCTAGGTGCCATTTGGCACAGAAATGGTCCAAAAACACAGATTACCTAATATATATATTCATAAATCGCTCTCTATCAATAATTGCGCTGAATTAGCCCGACAGATCTACCTAGGTTTCATCCAAATCGGTGCAGAACTGGTTGAGTTACTGATAATTCTTTGAAAACATCCCACAACAGGCAAATTTTGACCGCGCCTTCGGTTCCGACATTGGCTGTAAGGAAAGCGCCGGCTAGAAAGTGCTCCAGAATTATCAAAGCAGCTTGACTCAATTATAGATCCCCAGAGAAAGGCAGAAGCGACGAGAAATCATTGCGTGACTTGATGCCAAGAAGAATGGTCGCAATTTCCAGTGTTGATCAAATTTGAGGACAGGCAGGATATTAAGGGGTGAGGGAGGGGATTGTTCGTCGTCCGAGCGAAGCGAATGTATTTATAGTGTCTTCGGGAAGACTACGTGGCCTCCCGGCCTGAAACGATCTTTGAGCTGTGCCGGAGAGCAGCAACAGCAGCGATGAACAGCCTTGGACAGCATCTTGTCAAGAAAGGCTGCGGTCGGTCAGCTGTTGCGCCGCATGGGGTTTCCAAGTGTGAATTGAAACTGCGTAGAGGAATTTTGACGCCAGGATATGAGGTGGGGGTCGACTCGACGAGAGAGGCGGAAGGAAGGGGATAAGTCAGATGGGGATGTGCGAAAACATGTACAATGGCACGCCGAGGTAATCGTTAAAGAACGGTTAATTAATCGGGCTGGCCGGTATCTGGTGATTTCCTGAACAGTCCTAATTTGGCTTCTATTCCACAGCTTTTGTGATCTGAAATTTCGGGCTCCGTGGGATCGATATTACGAATCGGGTGGAACTGGTGTAAATAAACTGTGAGCCATTTCATGCAGTGAAAGAGAACTTTGCAAGGGGATGAAACCAAAGAGTGCCAAATGAAAGCCGTCAATTTTTTAGAGGGGCGGTAGATAAGGGTTGTCTACGCCGCCGTAGTATGATGAATGTGCCAGGCCGCAGTGAGAATATTATGTAGATCTGGGTGATGGTAAATCCACGAGACTCGGTTCGACCGTTCAGTGGTCCCGATCGGGGTAGGGTTGATAGTTCGCAGTCGTTTTTGCACAGTTCGGAAAGAACCGGAAGCCAGTGCGTGGTTGATCATGGGTCCAGAAGCGTGGAAATATACAATGAACTAAAGGAGTTAGGCAGAGCAGAAAGGCTGAGGAACGGCAAAGGAGATGATATATATGGGGAAATAGCACAGGATTTGTACCATCTCGTTAAAGAACGGATAATGTCCGATGATAAACTTACAATATAACCGCAGAGTATTCAGGCTGCAACGATAACATTAATTCGAATAAATGGTGCATGCTGTAAGGAGGACTGGGCTGACTGTGATGCTGAAGAACAAAAAAAGAGGTAAAGTACGAGTTATGCCGTGCGCAGCATCGGCCTCCCCCAAGTTATTCTAGTTCTATTCTCGATCCAATCGTCGGCACACCATGGCGATCATCGGTGCACGACAACGGCACTCCACGAACACTTGATCTGCATCGGCAGTCCGGCACACATCGCCAGCGGAGCCGCAGACATTGGTCACAAGGGATGGAGCCATTAAGGCACGAAATAATCATTTCACTCTACATATTGCTGGAAACTCTGAGCCGGCTATGTATCCAAAATAACGATTAAGCACCTCGTCCTCTTGTGACTAGAAACTTGGCTGAATTTCGCCACGGATAGTAAAACACTCGAGATCCCGACACCTGCTCCGCCCGCCTCGTTGTGTCGTATTGAAATATTTTCTACCATTCTTCAAGTTCATTGCGAGAAATTAATTCGACATTCAATGCTATAAGTTCAGTTCACTTCCACGACAAAGCCGGCCGGCGACTCGAACTCGGATCGAGCTTGAATCAGCGCGGGCATGCGGGATTCGTTGGATTGGATTTGGATTCGCTCTGCGTTGGTTGGAAAAGGATCGCCTTGAGGTACGTGTTCCCAGATATTGAATCTATTTCAATGCGCCGATAAGTCGCTCGCCTCCAAGCAGCACGAAGAGGCAAAGAAGAGATTGAATTGTTGGGTGAGCACGGCCGACTGTGTTACAGAATATCGTATTTCGTTTTACGTGTAATAAAATTCGTTCCAGGAAGATCTCGGGAGGTGAGTACAGTAAGAAGATAGCCGGAGACTGGATGTATCATGTAGAATGAGGATGAAGGCGCCGAGGGCGTGCATGCGGGGATCGAGCGAGTAGGGAGAGCGAAAGGGACACGAGCAGACGAGTGCAAAAGGAGAGGCGGGGGAAAGGGCGGGGGAGGGAAGGGATCAGATGAATGTGTAAGTAAAGAGGGAGAAGAGATCATGCGCGTGCGGTGCGAGACCTCGCGCAAGTCGTGCAGAGCGCGGCCGCGTGCAAGCCGGTGCGGGCGCCCAAGACGAGGCCCGCGCGCAAGTCGGCACGGGCACCCCGAGGCAGCTCGAGCAGCTCGACAGATGGCGCGGCAGCGTTTACGGATCGGCGCATTGAAGCACGAGAAAGGGGCGGCAGCGAGACGGGGAAGGGGGACAGCCAGAACGAATTAGGTCGGAGATGGGGAAGAAGATCGAGTAGGTAAAGTGGCGGAGGAGGAGAACCGCAAGGACTGAGGAAGGGAGAGAGGGAGGACATTACTGGAAGGCAGGGCATGGAGTCAGCGGATCGCAAGGCCGGGTACGGTGGTGGGGGCGTGTCGGGCAGCAGCGGCATGTATTGAGCCTGAGGCAGCGGCGTTGGTTGATGGAGTTGGAAAGGGCGAGGAAGGAGCAAGGGGCAGGGGACGCACGCAAGTCGGCGTAGTGCGAGCGCGCATAGCTCGAATGCGGAAGAGGGGAGGCGGAGGGACGAGGGATCGTGCGCGCGGAGTGGGATACAAGACGACGTTAGAGCCGGGGTGAGCACCCGCCGGAGATCGCGCTCGTCAATGCGAAGAAGGAGGGCCAGGAGTATGTGAGGGTGGAGATGGAGAAGGGCAAAGGGAGGTAAGGGGTGAAGAGACGGAGCAAGACGGGGAGGGATTGAGAATACGAAGTAATGAAAGGAAGGGAGGGAGCGTGGGGCACACGTGCCCGACGCGCACGCAAACCCGCCAGTCGAATTGGTAATCGGGACCGGTGAGAGTAGCGCGGACGCGCAGTCGTAGGGCGGCGCTGACTCTTCCAGCCAGTATGTCGGAGTCGGCGTACGCGGAGGCCGGAGAATGACAGGCGCGCCACAGCGCGGGGCGTGTGTCAGGAAACGGCGCCGTGTGTGTACTGAGCTTGAGAGAGCGGCGGGCTTTTCGAGACGGTGGGCAAGTGCCAGGGCACATATGAAAGACGGGGAGACCGTGAGCGCGGATATGTAGCAGGGGGAAAGAATGGAGAGTATCCATCCGTTACTCTCGGGATAGAAGCCTGGCCACTGGATCTTGGTGCAGTTGGGAACACAACGGCAAGAAGAGCCCCAGCGGCGAATCATCCACATCTGTTCGTTGCATATGGCATAGGCAAAGATCTGGCGGCGCAAAAATCGAAACCTTTTAGCGGCTGAAAGGGACCTGGAGGCAGCTGCACCACCAGTGCACGCATCAGCAAACACTCGGTCCGGCTTCCGTCTTGCCTCCATTTCCAACTCCCGTGTCCACTATGCATTCCAGGTTTGCTCCACAACAAGTTCCATACAGCATTCCATGAGCGTAGTCTGTATTATAACAGCATTCTGAGAACGAATCCTTGACACGCAGCGCCGCTGCGCCGTGCTATTAGCCTATTTTGGGCTTGTCTTATTATGGCGTCAAGCTGTCACTTCGGCGTCTACTATCTGTTCTCCTCCCACCACCATCCATGGACAATCAGCCGCACGAAAGTGCCGACTCCACTGCGAACTCGATTCCACACAATCTTGAATCACACTCGTGAGTCCTACTCCTTCTGAACTGTGTGCATCTGTCTTATCGGTGTCGCCCAATCCAGCAGGGAAGCGTGATGTTCTCGGGAAATCAAGCCTTCACAGTGAACGGCGGGACTTTCACAAGCCGTCACAAATCAATGCCCTGCGCGTGTGCCTTCAGGTGATTCTGCTCTGCTTCTTAACTTCTGTGAGATCCTGGATCATTAATACTGCGTAGATTTTCGAATGATCCCCCCTCGGAGATATTGACCTTCAGTCATGAGATACAAGTTGACCGGGGTGTTGTAGGTCGTCGGCGCGGACAAGGGTGTATTCGCCGGGTTTATGCTGCCAAAGTGCAAAGCAGAAAGTCGGATTTCACGGTGGCACTGTACCAAGGGACGGCGCAGAGGAGGTGTGTTAGATTACCATTCTCTTCATATGTTCTGTGAAGAACATCTGTAGGAGTGGCGGCAGGTCCATTGCGGAGCATGTGTCTATTCGGCAAGTTTCATGCTCAGTTTCTGTCAGCGCTTAACTACAGACTCAGCCATCCCAATATTATTCAGATTTATGGGACAGTACATTCAGGCGGTATATATGCTACACTCTATCATGACGGTGTGCTTTTCGCTTGGAATGTGGTTTTGATTTGGGCTTTACATTTGAAGCAGAGCTTGTGCCGTTTCATCATTCTTGGATGGTTGTCGATATTCGCACTTTGCAACAGTATATTTCTATGCATGCTGTGTACGTGTCCCTTCCAATCCATCTATTGAACCTCATTTGTCAAAAGCATATGGACTTATTTGTAGGAATCTTTTCCCCATTGTTGATGTTCCTGATGCAAGCAGGCAGCAAAAAATTATGTGGATTTCACATTTCAACGGTATTTGGTGAGTTTATCACAGGGTTACCTGACTTCTCTGATAATTGTTCCAGGATCTGGATAAATACACAGCATGGATACGTCTCTCCTCTGGTCAACTCTGTGCAGAGCTCATACCGTCCGATACCTTCCCACCTTTCCTCCACGATTACCCTCTCGGAATATCGCGCTCCGCACAGAATACCCAGTGCATCGGATACAGAGCTCATGGTCGTTGAATCACTGACAATGGAAGAGTATCACCATATATGTCCTCTTCAACCTGTCCCAATTTCGAACGATCTCCGTTTTCACCTCCACAACTGTGAATCAAGGTGCAATAATTGCCTGTTCTTCAGGCGATCCAACTCGAAGGCCCCGTTGAAATTGCGTACACGCCAAATGTGGACTCTGGCAATCCTGGCTGCAGATTTCCAAAGAGCGAGCAAGTTGTCATGGAGAACGGCTGGGCACGGTATTTTATTTTATTTCTTTGATAGCTATACACACTCATGATAGTGATTTTCCCGCAAGCTTCAGGTCAGACGATGTATTCATGGCATAATCAAGCTACATATCTGGTCTACCCTCGTCCGGCGGCGCATGGCTTAGCCAGGCAAACCATATCTTCATTCACCGCCTCCGGATAATGTCCAACTTCGATGATTACGGTGTGCTACCCTCATCTTGCAGCTCATCCCATATTTTGCTGACCAGTTCGGCCAGTTCTTGTGGATCATGTGCAATTCTATCTCGAAATTTGGGAAATATGGAGGAGCCTCCAGCCGGCTTCCTATTTCTCTGCCCACCGGAAGATTTCAAAACCAGTCCATCCTCTTTTCATTGGCCAGATTCTCCTGCCTTCTGGTCTCTCGATCCCTCTGGCGCTGATCGGCTCACTCTTGAAGAGGCAACACGACTTGGATTCCTACCTTTCACTGCACACCACCGAAGTCCTGGACACTCCTGGGACGATGGTGTCTACAAGGGACTAAGAGAATTCCACCAGGGCAAGGGATTTGATCCATATACTCAAGACCTTGCCCGGGATATGAAATATTCGTTTTATCAATTGATGTCCGAAGGTGATTTCCTCCTGTGCCGTGGCCCGAAATATACCCACTGTGGCGACTGAAAAACGCTCCCAGTTAATGAAGCAGAATATTGGGACGCAGACGACGAGTCGAACTACATGCAGACATCTAGCGGTGAGTAAATGCAAACCTGAAACTTCAACTTTTCCTCATTTAAGATGATAGACAGCGATGCCGACGCGTCTGGACAAGACGATTGGGATTTAGACAACAAGTCAAACTATCCACAGACATTTGATGGTAAGTAAATCTGATTGTAGCCAATGAAACTTGATTTTTATCTTCAATTTATTTCATTCAGACAGCGATGCTGAAGGTTGTTCAGTGGAAGATGATAACAACTCAGACAGCACCAACTGTAGCTTCCGCCGTGGCCCCCAGGAACTCCAACAGCGTGAATCATGACCATCACGGTAAGTGAATTGTTTTTGTGTTCGGTGCCAAGCAGCTAATTTGTACCCGCATCTTCAGCATTAACAGGTTGTGAGTCGACAACCGGCAAGGGCAGTGTGAAGTGCCAACCCTTCACGATGAAACTCCTACAGTCTCGGGGGCATTCACATTCCTGATGAATGCCCAGCTCGCCCTCATTTTGTTCCTCGGGTTATCCTGGCTGTACGAGCAGATGTAAACATTCGAGATACGTAGATCCAGATGCGATGTCCAAAGTCCGTCCCTCAAATTCATCAATTGAACTTTCTTTGCGTTCACTTGGCAACTGGCTCTCGCAGTAAATTCCTCTCATCATGCAGTCATCCCGAACATGTCAGCTTGACCCCTGTTTTTTGCTTGAGTTCGCAACCAATTCCAATATCAACTCAACACATACTGGCTATGGACACTCTCATCCAGCTATGCATCCCATCAGCAACTGAGAATACAGCGGGAAGAATTGAACACTTATTCATCCGCTAGGTTTGGTGCCTTGCGACCGGCGATGTTCGAGAAAGGAGCATTAACATCCAACGGACCAACACGGGACTCCTTTGTTTCGCTTGCAATCATATTGAAATATGTTCTACTACTTCTTCAAGTTCATCGCGAGAAGATAATTTGACCTGCAAGTTCAGCTAACACCCACGAAGCCAATCGGCGACTCGAACTTGAATCAGCATAGGGCCCGGGAATTCGTTTGATTTGGATTCAGATCGGAGTGGAGTTGAATTGCTTGCTTGGTTCGAGGATCGAGACTCGAGACTCGAGCTACGTGTCCTCGGATTCCCACAAACTCGTTGTGTCGCTAGAAGCCCTTGGATTTACCATCGAATCGACGCTGGCGATCGGGCAACGGACCACTGTGATTTAGGTGTGTGCGTATGTGTGCATTCTGACCTTATTCATCAAACTGACTGGCTTACTTTCTGGACAGATCTTTCGACGTTGAAGTTCATTTCCTACATACCCTTCCCAGAGTCCAAGCCTCTTTTCCGTGTCGAAGCACTCTTTTCTTCTCGATGCCTTCATCGCGCCCACGCAATATCTCAGCTTCGAAGCTTGGTCTTTCTTCTTGACTCGTATTATTCTTCCTTTGAAAGAATACAGGGAGACACATAGACCCGAGCAAAACCGATGCGGAGTATCCTGAAACGAATCAGCTCCTTTATGTATGACGTTTAGAACGATTGGGCGAACCAAAAGCGTCCCTGGAATCGAGGTGAGTTGTCAGATCTATATTTGGCTGGTAAAGGTTCACGATTGATCAATCTCGGCACAGAACAGTATTTCAGGGTGGTCATCCCAAAGATAATTACTACTAACTGAGTTGTTGTATCCGGGACTCTTCCTTCAAGTGCTGAATCCCCATCGGCTGTCCAGCAAGAAATGAGTGTGGGTTTTTAATCTCAAAGGAAGCTGTATAAATGCACTTTCCACTGCCATAATAACATGATAAAAACTCGAGTCTTCCAGCGCAGAGCATTGAGCATTGAAACGAGGAATTCTAACCGATCACACGGGATGTTCGTTGTCTCCTGCGCATTCTGCCATGCTACTGGAAAAAGTCCGTTGACACAAGGATTACGTGTCCACCTACCTCCTACTCATTACAGAGGGTTTTGCAGGTGTCATTCCGAAAGACATCTGCGAAAATAGGTAAAATGCCTCAAAAGGGGATAGTGACCTGCTCGGAATGCAGCCATCTGCTCTGGCTAGTTTAAAACACCGTCCACGTGTGAATTACGACTTGACGAGCCCAGTAATCCAGGGCGAGGATGATTATGTTCAAAATGGAACGAAAAAGTACCAGTAAGGTGAAAAGGAAGCGAAACACGGCCGAACCCAAAGGGACGGGTCTAACTTAGTCTCTCGTAGACAGAGGTTACAAATATTCATGAACCTCGTACCTCGGTAGTTTGTAGGTCTGGTCGAATTCGCGAAACGAGTCGGATGCGGATCAAATTTGGACAGCCACAGCTCAAATGATCCAAATCGGTCTTTTCATCTCCACCCAGGCGGCTCTCCTCTCTCCGTGATTGTCCGGTGCAATCTGGATGTATTTTGCAAAATGGAGGACAGATACCTTCTGCCTTGTAAAGCGTATGTGACGGCATCAGTCTGAGTCCGCGCCATCTTCGTCACTTCGCTTAGTGTTGCGAAAGTGCGTGAGTTTGATCGCTTTCCGTGAAAGTTTTGTGACTTCAGCCGGATTTAGTAGAAGTTTGTCACTTCTTCTGCACACTGTGAAAGCTCATTACTCAGGCTGCCAATGATCACCACATGACCGCGTTCATCCACGTGGAGAGTGCATGGTCAGTCGCGGGCATAGCACAAACCGCATTCGATTCGGGATCGGCGCACATGGTACATTTCAAGCACGGACACACGCCCAATGTACGGCACATCAGCAGCGAATGCAGAGCATTGCCGCCAAGTGTGGCCACACCATGCGCGGCACCTTCGCGCACACTTGCCGGAGTGTACATACTCCGGCAACTCCCGAAACTGGATAACACTGTCTTAAGAAGAGATATTTTGTAGTGTACAATGACTTGAGAAGTTTGATTTCAGAATTAAGGTCAACTATCACAATGAATACCCATAATGTGAAGAATTTACAACCATATGACAACGTCAAAACAAAGAAAAGAGACAATCATACGTCTTCAGCAAATATCCTAGGCTAGTAGTCACACCTATTGTCAACAGATGTTGATACATTCATGAGAACTAAGTTACGAGTTCAAGTTTAATCTTTTGGGGGCGCTAGCAAAACAACTTTGAGTGGTAGAGCATTTGGGCCGAGAACCATTGGCAGTGGCGTGATTATCTGCATACGCATAAGCAATGTGCCTGTGAATCAACATAAAGACCTATCGCACTGGATTTGGTAGGCTGACTCTTCCGGGCTCGGGGGGCACGAACACCCCGGGATGAAT
Source organism: Mycena olivaceomarginata (assembly GCA_029378375.1). Taxonomy (NCBI): domain Eukaryota; kingdom Fungi; phylum Basidiomycota; class Agaricomycetes; order Agaricales; family Mycenaceae; genus Mycena; species Mycena olivaceomarginata. The sequence continues at coordinate 16,904 of JARKIC010000554.1, read as the reverse complement.
TAGACTGTTTGACCAGGGCATCCGCAACAGCCTGTTCCGCCTGAGCTTCCCCATCTGCAGCCTTCGGATATTTAACCTTCCCGCTAGTCTTCACGCGTTGTGCATTGCGACTTGAATACTGATGAGACAACCGCAGCGGGGTGTGGATGGTGGTAACAAAGAACAGGATTCCATCCCCATCATTCGGTAATTCCGGTAATTAAACATCACACTTACCACATGCTGGGGACGAGCTTTCACGAAAATTCAATTGAAGTGACGAGCTTTCTCAGATATCTGTTGAAATGATGAACTTTCACAGTTTTCCATCAAACTCATGAACTTTCTCATTCCTAAGCGAAGTAACAAAGTGTTGAAGATGGGTACTACTCCATCGGTCTTTTGACAATCTAGTTCATGTTGTGCAACACATGAAAACACGAAAAACACCCAAAAAATGCGACAACACTCTGCGCCAACAACATTTTCACAAATCTTGACAACACCATGACAATGTGGGCCCAAAATCCCCACCACGGCGCTAACACATCAAATTTACCAAAGTTGAGATGAAACCACTATCTTACACCAAATACCTGCCCTTTCCACAATTCTTTGACCCCAGCAGGCTCCAGCACCTGCGCAAAAATGATTTTTGATCACAACACGGAAACACGGAAAAACATGTGAAACACGACAATCAAAATGTCAATTGGGCTGATGGGTCTGTCTAGAGAGACTAGGAATCATTTGCGAATCAAGAATCCTTTGACTTGTAAGTTATTACACAGAATCCTAACTCCAGTTGACCTCCATGGACCTCAAGCTGATGGCTTGTTTCTGGCCAAAAATACAGTCAACTCACATCACCTTTTCTGATTCGGATGTAGCGAAGGATGACAGGTGAGTCTCTATTTACGCCATCGGCAGCGACTGGAGGTAAGGTGTTAATGTCATGGTCATTGGGTCAGCAGATAGGCTTAAATTCATTCCCATGGCAGCCGACAGTGACTTGTGGTCGCAGAACTGAACACTACAACCCCTGCTACACCAACCATGCGAGCAGTTCAACTTTGGACTGGTGATATTTTATGCTCAAAACTTCATGCATACTTGTGGGTCGAGCCCTTGTCTGTAATCTCATGTTACAATTTACAAAGCAGCTGTGAATTTCCTCATATTTTAGGTCCTAACTCTGTAAGCAGCAAGGATATTCCACTGTCCGGGAAACCATTATCGCCAACATTATGGTGATCCTGGTCGGGCTCACTCAGCGACAGACTGGTGCCTCCCATTCTCAGTGCTTTGTGACTGAGGGAAGTGCTCGGCCCTAAAGTGACGGCTGGCGGCTGATGAAGCAGCAAACTACAAGAGTCCAAGAGGTAACCAGTCCCATCCTGAAAATGTTTCACGGGCTTCTCCAATTCGCAACTGCAACATGCCTGGCTCTTGAGACAGCGTGGAGACGGCGGCAGATCATGTCGCCTATCATATGACTCCTGTTACTCCGAGTAGTCTATGCCGTGGGAGAGGGTTTACCTGATTAACCTCAACGTGGGCGTCGGGATGGACTGGACGACCGTACACTCGCAAGTCAAGAACTGGAATCTGAACTGGCACGTTGGTCCAATTTCCGACCCGGTGAACGTGAGCATTTGTAGGTCTTTGGTGATAGTTCCCAACTACCACAAAATACGATGGAGGTGATGTGGATGAGCTATAGGATCTTCCTCCTCCACTGACTCGATGATCTGACTGCTCACAACCAGCAAATATCAAAATAAAGTTCTGTGTTTATATCTGGAACTCACTTTCCCATCCACTTGAACTTATTTAGGGCTCCAGAGCAACGAAAGGCGATCTGTAATACAGGCTTGGTCCTACGCGGTGTTCCTTCTGAAGTTGATCAAAAGGAGCAGCGAGGGTCTATCAACGAACACGTTCAGCAGCAAATGCAGCATTTCTGAATTGGCTGAGCTGTGCACTGGTTGTGAATGGGGGAAATTCCATCATGATTTGAGTATGATATTGGAAGAGCGTCGGCGGTCTTTTCCTGCCGCGGGACAATATTTATTTTTGAGGGAGGAACAGAGTGGAAGTAAGTAGGATATAATTAATTGGGCAAACAAACACCTTAACCTTTAACTGTTGAGCCGACTTTCCAAACTCTTTTGAACTTTTTTACCTTAGTATGGGAGATGGATGAGACTTGAATTTTTGGCTTGCAAAAGTGACTTGTGCACATGCGGAATGGGTTGTTTCAGGCGTGGGCATTTCGGCTTGCAAGCCATTTTGTCGGCTTGGCAAGCCATTCTGCCGGATCGGCACCAGCTAAAAACCACAAGTGGCTTGTGCATATTCTGCACGTGTAACACCTTGTGGACTCATTATCTGTAGTCTATCTGCATCCAGAAGGTTCAACCTTCCTAGGCTTGTGAATTTTTTTGAACTATTTTGGTCACCAACACAATAATAGGGGAAGTCAGAGTAGAAGAAACTCGGGCGAAACTGACACGAACGAAAAGATAGTTTCTCCTGAGTTTCGCATTCGATTCTGTCCGAGTTCCTCCTCCAGAGGAGGAACTGCACGAAACAGCGAAACTTCTTCGAAACTCAAAACGTCGATTCTTGATCGAAACTCGACTCAGAATCGGATCAGTTTCGAAGCGAGTTTCATGTGAGTTTCGTGTGATTTTCTTCCACTCTGACTTCCCCTAATACACCAGTCAACGCGTTACTGCTATTTGCGGAACATAAGGCGCAAGCACTTTTTTTTCCGTTTTGGGCACTTTTTTTGATCCTGGATTTCTTTTCCCTCTAGCACTTTCAGTTCTTGTCCAATTGCCTCGAAAAGTAGCGCGTTCGATTCCTGGGTTCAAGATACAATGTATAGACCATTTAAAATATTTTTATAGCATGTTCCATGTCCGTTTCGGAGAGGTGCCGAGTTTTTGCTGTTTACCCTCCCAGAGCTAGATACATTGCCTAACTCCCGTTCCTTTGACCCGTTTCCATTAGCCTGTTTGTGATGCAGCCATTGGAGCCACCATGTGGCTGATTCACATTGCAATAGTTGATGGCTGATGGCTCAGCGAAGCCTCTTTGTCTTTATGTCTGAGCCACTTGGAATGAAGATTGAGCTATTAGAAACAAACTCCTCCATTCAATACACTTCTCGCCAATCTTCCAGAGGCCTTAGACCCGCAATGGATTTCCCAAGAAGGCTGGTTCCACCCAGGTACTTAGATTTTGTCTGCACATGGCTTCGACATGAGACAGCATGGGTTTTGGAACATGTTTTTATTGTGTAGACAGAATATTTGCAAACATAGTTTAGTGTGTAGCGAGTGGAAGATGAAATGTTATTGTTGTGGAGCCATCAACTTTTGCAACGCAAATCAGCCACGTGGTGGCTCCAATGGCTGCATCGCAAACACTCTAGTTACTTACAAATGAAAGGGGTTGGCCGGCAAGCGGCGGGGCACAAACAGAATTCAGAACATTAGATTTGCCTGTACTTGTGGGCCTTTTAATTTCTGGACCACTCCGTAGAACTCGTAAGGTGGAATTGATGCAAAATTGATGTAAATACTTGAAAAAGTTTGATGAAAGTGAGTGGCTGGCAAGCGGCGAGGCTGCCCACAAATAAAAAGGACAGGGATTTTAGACAGCTTTTCAGACACCTCAATGCTCGCTCGGTCGACGTCACATTGACCGTGTGAGCTTCAGACTGCCAAAGGTTGTGTGAATTTGTTGAATGATCCAATGATGCCCTTTTCACGTGCTTTTTGAGGCGACATTTTCGGTACTCTAAGCACAATCAGAACAAGTTCTGTTTGTGAACTTTCTTGATCAATTTTCCAGACACGTACGCCAGGACGAAGAGGCGTATATAACATGGACCCATCCCGTGAAACTGGCTCGATGACGAAAGGAGAAAAGACCCCAAAAAAGGTCGTTGCTCGCTGCAGTCCTGGAAAACAATCGTAGGTGTGAAACATTCCGCTCGTATACAGAATATACAGTCATATATGTGGATATATTCATGCAAACATGACCTTTCCGACACAAATATAGAACTGGAGTCATCCAGAGCGAGGGGGAAAAAAAAAGGAATGCCGAAATAAAAGATACGTAAGGAGAGAGCGCATCCCGAACGCGAGATGTGCGTATGCATTTCCAACTTGGGGGGAGGCCGATGCTGCGCACGGCATAACTCGTACTTCTTTTTTATCACTTTCAATATTTTGGCCCTGATTACAGCGACACATTGTCCTCCGACTGCAAAACCCAACTCAAACCCTGATGCAACAAGACCCCCGGCCAGGTGTACGCTGCCTCCTCATTACACTGCACCGACGGCTTCGGGACTACACCGTCCGCAATTGCATCATCCAGTTCCAACTCAAACACGTTATCTCGGATGGGCGCGACACAGATCTTAGACCTGCAAAGTGGACATGATTGATGCCCCTTGTTCAACCAAGTCAATCAACAGCCGTGGCAGAATATGTGCATGCACAAAGGACTAATCCACGTGAGATTCACACCATTCTCACAAACGGGGAGTGACGTACACCACGGGTTTCAGCATTGTGTCCCAACAAATGCCGCATTGAAACAAAGTCAGATCACCTGCGCAATTTTAAATTAGACCCCGTTTCTGCAGTCACTCGAAACTCACAATAGAGTCGACCGGAATCACCCATGGGTCGATTAGCAAGAAGATCGGTGGAGCTGTCCCAGAGGCTGCCCTCACTCGAAGCGGAATCGTCTAGGTCGATCCCAAGCGGGCACCAGGGCTTATCTCCAGCCCTGACATCAGGCACTCAATGGTCCCGGGCCGTCGATAGAACGGCCGCAGCACCTACTGCCGTTGTTTGATAGGTTGGAAGGCATCCATGAGGGATTGCAACCAAAACAATCCCCTAATTTCATACTGTGGTCGATCTAGGGGCGCCATCCCGTAGCGCATCAGTTTGACATCCAAGCCCTTTGTGCACAGTGGAGGGTCCATCATGTTCCACTCCAAACCCGAGCCAACGCGAACCTCATCACTGTATGGCCACTAACGGCAAAACAGTCAAATGTGTCTTCCATTCACACCGACAGGTTTAAGCAGTTTATACACAGCAATTTTCAGGTTATTCCCCTCCAGTATATCATCACAATCTCCCTTCCAGCTGAATCTCACTCGGCGGCGTTTGAAAACGTGGGGACATTGGTTGACATCGGCCGATCAGGGTCGGCCGTGTGTGCCGGCATCAGCCAACCTGTGTCGGCACAGGTCTATCGGCATCAGTCAACCGTCCCTTGCCGACGTGGCTGCTCAACGCATTCTGAAAAGGTTTGAGAGTTCATCTTGTGTTAATCTCATGTTACGGATGCAAGAAGAACCACCGCAAGTTTTACTCACTCGCCGCCTTGGAGGATTTGGAGGGGTTGAAGCTGCTTGTGGAGGACGTGTTCTTAGATTTGATAGGTGTATTTACTCGATGGCTTGCTAGCGGGATCAGTTGGAGGACTGTGTACTGTAACAAAAAACTCGTTTTCGTTTGAATGCCAGAATATCTTGCATAACTTTGCCTGCTATGACACAACAGACCGGCATTGTGATAGGCGATCAATTCTATCGGTAACATCCGAAGTCTTGTGCACGTAGGACATGCACAGCCACTTCAGTCGACTCGCTCGTCGCTAATCTACGACATGTTTGATTCGCTGCCCCTATGGTGTGTATGTTCACTTCATGTGTTCGCAACTCATGCAGCGTCACCCATCTCATGTCTCTGTATATGCTCGGATGGCATAAAGACCATCAATTGTTCATGCTCACAAGACTTGCCTTCACTTCGCTCCGGCATCTGAGGGTCATACAATAACTTTGATCTCTAGCAAATGTTATAGTTGTGAATTGATTTGTGTGCATTACATCTGGGAGGTACTACATCTCGCAACGGAACACAGATGAATGAGTGTTTCATAAAAATGGTATCATAAAAGTACTTGTGCAGAACGGAGTCGACGAGCGGGACCCTAGGTGGCAGCCATTACTATTTCGTTTGATAAAATCTCGCCACTAATGAAACCGACCAGCTTCTTGTGGTAGAAACATATTGTCCTCGCAAAACTGTTGAGAAAAAATCGGAGCATGAGCAGATTCTAGGGTAACGAGCTGGGACAAAAGACACACAATGTTCTGCAAATTTGTGAAACGTACGAACAGATGGGCCTTAATCGTCTAGAGGAAGAGGCTGCGCACCCTGACCTCGAAGCTGTTTGAATGGCGCAAGGTTGATGCGTGGCAGAGTGACAATTATCAGTCATGAAGCACCAAGTATGTAATGGCCACTCACCGGCATCCAGCTTCCCACCGAGCGCTGTTGGATTAACGTGTCAAATGTGATTAGAGTGAGATGAGTTCGATGTTCCTGACATTGTTCAAGTCGGGCTCAGTAAGCTCGCAACAAAATGCCGGTCATTGTGTTCCAGTATGAGGGGCAGCAGCGTTGTCATCCAAGTAGTCGATCCGTATCCGAGCTTAGTTTTGTCATATTGCGGTGGGCTTCATCCTCTGCAGACATTCAAAACAGTCTCAGCGGCAGCACACTGGCTGAAAAATGTCTTGCTATTGTGTTTTGCAGCGGGTCCGGTTGGGTGAAAAGCACCAGCGGACTTTGAGGCGGTGGGGGGGAGAAGGGAAGGCAGAGCCGCATGAGACAGCTTGCCTTTTGTGTGGGCCTTGAACACTTGATCTTGGAGCTTTTCCACACCAGAGAAAATAATTGACAGGAGCGAGTCAAACCACGGCAGAACGAAGCATTGCCCATGAAATTATTACTTGAAGAATTAATGTTTGGGGCAATTGCAGGAAGGAAAATCCCCGAGAATTGGTCGAGCCCGGTCCCTGTCAGCCACAGACAGAAACGGTCCGACATGAGATCTGGAGCCACATATCATCCAAGACACAGGTTTGCAATTCCAGTGAGTTGAGGACGATAAAAATTGGGGAAACGTTGGCAACCCAACCCAGAGGCGCTGCCCATTTATATCCAGATTCGTCGGCAAGGATTGCGTGGCCTCACAGCCTGATAGCAATTGAATTAAGCTGCGCCGTAAACAGCAGCGACTGTGATCCGCTGCGTCCTGTCAAGAAGGAACTACGCTGCACGTCAGCAGTTCCACCGGAAATGAGAAGGCTGTGTTGAACAGCCCAGAATGTCGAGGACAAAAGGGGTTGAACCAAGAGGAAGAGCAGAGGCGAAAGGAGGTCTGATATATGGAGAAATCGCACAGCCGAGGAGCCATTTAAAGAACGTTAATCAATATTGCTGTCGGACAAACGGGGATGATTATGGCAGAAAACGAGAGGAAGAAAGAAGCAGCGAGGATATATGGTAAGATCGAGTATAGTGTCGCCTATTTGAGCAGTTGACGAATTTGAATGCGTGGAAACGGAATCACAACCGCGGTACGGTGACGTGGGGAATTTTCGATTGAGGCCAACAATCAACATGTCCGAGAATATCTGAATTCCTCCGTACACAGGCCTAAGACAGCCATGATTAGGACTGCAAATAGTACACCACCTAAGGAAAGGCTGAACTCAATTGATATAAAGAATAAAGCTGGATAGGCGTGACCGCCGTTTACGATCAAAGGTTGACTGACGGGCTAAAGTCGAACGGTGAAACACCTTCTACTAAAATCCCAAATGGACCATAGAGAACACAACATAAGACAAAGGTATATATTTATTGAAGCACTGCCTGGTAAAAGACATGAAACAAATAATTTAAAAAAAAACCCCGATCAGCAGATTCGAACCAGCCCCGTCCGCCTTGTTTACGTTACCACTAAATTCATTAGATCGAGCTCTTAAAAAGACTTCAAAAAGCTAATGAACACAGCCACTATTTCTTTACATCGTCAAAACGCACTGATAAAGTTTCGCGAACTCAAAAACCTGGTCTCGATTATGAAAAGAACGATCACTTTACTATGTAAAGTACTCGTAACCCTACCGCCCTCGTCGTCCCACGCTACCCACGCACACATCCTCCCGCGGCTGACGCGCCTGGTCCTCGCCACGGCTCTCGTACTCCCCGCCGCAGATGCACGCGCGCGTGCACAACCCAGCGCTGGTGCGGCCTGGACGAACAGCTTGTCCATCCGGCCATACGTACGGGCGCGCGCGTCTGCGGCAGGGAGTACAAGAGCCGTGGTAAGGACCAGGCGCGTCCGGTATGCGGAACGGGATAGTCGTGCGGATGGAAGTGTGGATGGAACCGGATGGTTCGTGCTCGCGTGTCCATCCACGTACAGGCGCACACGCATGAAGGCAATTCTGCGCTCGTGATCCTGCGAACGAATAACTTCCACCGTCCCGCCGACCGTCCCAGCGCCCCTCCGTCTCCACGCCGGCGACGCGCGCACTCCCAAGAGTGGATACATACGCTGCCGTACGCGAGCGAGCATCCGTTAACCCATCCCGCGCGATCTGCAGCCGGCACACCCGCACGCGTTGGTCGTGGGTCCACCCGATGCCCCACCCGCGCGAGCGAGAGCCGCGTCCGAAGCCGGAGTCGGTCGCTGTAAATAAATCTGAAAAATGCAGGTCAGCAGCCGCTGCGAACGACCGTGTCCCTGAGGAATGGAAGGAAGGAAACGCGAGCATCTGCGACTCTCGTGAAGAGCTGCCAGATGCGCAGATGGTTGGTGCCCTCAGTGATCCATCCCCGCACGCTCGGATGAAAAAAAGAGACGCAGGGTGCGCGCGGCACCCGTTCCCGCCAAGGGCTTATGCCCGCCTCCCCCTCTAACAATGAAGTCCCCGCCGGCTCCCTTGCGCTCGAGGGCGCGTTAACAAGGAAGCCCAGCGACTGACGTGAGGAACACACCCGCCTCCACGTGCTCCTCTCTACACGACCATGGGATGCATATGCGTACGATCGGCACATGCCCTGCTTCATCGCCGGTGGAGGACACGAGCAGGACGCGCTGCTCGCATACAACTCGCGCACCCAAGGCAGCGAGCCGTGCTGCCGCCTAGGAGTGACATGGAAGAGGGCACGCGCTGCACCTCACCATCCCGAAGCAACCGAAGAGCGTGCGCGGGTATATGGGCGTGATGCAAGAAATTCATCCACGAGAGTATCGTGAACGAAATGATGGGTCGAGGCCGAGAGTAGAAAGAAAGGGGAAGAAGAAAGGAAGAAGGGAGGACGAAACGCACCTGCGTCTATCCAGTCGGAGCTCTGAATGGGTTGGTCGTAGGCGGAGTCTGGGGCTGCGGGTTGGGAGGTTGGGTCGGTACGCGACGTTGGTGGAGATGGGGCAGAGGAGGGAGGAGGGGCGGAGCTGGGGGGACGGGCGACGGAGATGAAGGACGAGGAGGGACAGAAGGTCGCGCGTTGGGCGCACAGGGCGAAACCCTCGGAGCCTTCCACGGCTCAGCATCTTCCCGAATGCGCCAACTGCGCTAGATTCCATTACACCGAACCATACGCGCGCACGGCGTACACGAGTCCATCGCACCAACGACAAGTGGAGCATGCATGCAAAAGACGCGGACTGCGCAAAGAAAGAGGACATACCAAGTCTGATGCATCTGCCTCTGCCACCGCCGTCGTACTCCTCCCAGCCTCGTCTCTATTATCCGACCAAAATGTGTTCTGTGACGCGGTTCATCGTTGAGACGCCAGTGAAAAAAGGCTAGTTCTCTGGTGAAATTGGCGCGAGGTGGAAGTCAAGAGGAGAGCGCGGTGGCGGTGCCCTGGCCGAGCGTTTGCTCCTTTCCTCCATCATGCCTATTGTCGTTCGCCTCAAAGCCTGGCGTGCTGGTGCTCCGCTGGCGATCTTATTTGAGGTTTTCTCATTCCTCGCCTTCCTGGATCTTGAATCCTACGCCGTTACTCCTTGTACACTGACACCGATTGCCTTTGGATTGCCTTGTGAATTGTCTTGCGGCATCTTGATCCAATTTCCTGCATCAACTACTAGTGCCGCCGCCAAAGGCGTCCGAGCATCCTTGTAATCTGGGTAAGTTGCCGAATATCTGGATTCTGGGCCTGCGAATAAAATTGTCGAATTCAGAACAATTTCTGCGATGGAATCGAACCGCTGGCTCTTCGCAACTAGTAGCTATCGTCTTCTCGCTCTCGCCCCGTCCACACCCGCTGTGCGTGGTTGTCGCAACCCGTAACTTTGTGAGAAGCCGGACTGTGCCTCAACAATGCAATTATTTGTTTCATCATTTTATCGACAGAGACAGCGACTCATGTTTTACGCATTAACATCCTGGACAAACGCCATCCAATCACTCCCAAAGCTCTTATACACATCGCTTGTTGCGATGTTAACGTCTGTGATGTAGGCACTGGCAATCCCCGATGTCTCGAATGCCTGCACCACCGATGCGAGCGTCTGATTGGTGCCGGTAAAGGAATGTATTATGAACGCCTGCTGGGCGGGATGCGGCAACGGGAGCCTGAAAATAGCGGGGGGAAAATCAAAATCAGAATCAGAATCAAAATCAAGAAACGAGACGTACGGTGCCTGGTTTTGATATTGGGCGTATGTATTCTCGAATGTGACGATCTGGTCCGCGAGGGTATAATAATCAGAGGCACCGATGTCCTCCCCGGGGTTCAAAATAACCTGCACCATCGTCAGCGTGGGCCATGATCTTTTGAAAGAAAACGATGCGCACATATCCAGTCGTCCGACCGGGCCACATCGTATTGCGCGCCACATCCGTGTACGCCATGTAGGTTGACGTGAGACCCGCCTGGGTCTCATCGAAGAAGATGCCAGCGAGGCCGGACGCGGTGGGCCATCCCGCGTACGTCTCGATATCCTGCTGCACTTCGTCCAGCGGCCGCGCGCCGAAGCTCGTAAACACGTAGCCCACAAGCAACACGTTCGCGTGCGTACGGAGCGCTGCGACGGCCGCCTGATAGTTCGTGTCGGTAGGACCGGGTCCGCTGTCAGGGTTGACGATGACGTAGAATTGCACATCAGGGAAGGTGCTTATGCTGCGTTACATAAGGTCAGGGAAGAAATAAGAGCGAAAGGTGTACGCACGCCGTTTCGAGTGGCTCCCAGGTCTCAGTTGTCTCAGGGTAGGAGTAGAGAGGGACCTGGGTTGAATGGCAGTTAGGTCTTTCAGCACTTCAACAAACCGGTTCGGATGGACCAACAAGTATTCCGGTCTTGGCATGGGCGGGGGCGACTGTCAGGAATGCTAGGACAGCGAGAAGGATAGCGAGAATCATGGTCCGGAAAGATACTGGCTTGGATGTGATACTTATAGCGCATTGTGACGGTAGAAGTTGTCACGATCCCCAGGGAGTCGGGACACTGCCGCGCGGCGGCCAGACTCTCACGAAGGCCTCAGGCTCCGCATGCACAGCCGCGAAATTGAGTTGGATGCTGTAAGCCTTGGATGCGTAATAAAAGTGGGCAATGGGCATCGCTGATCCACTTCCCGCCGGCCTCAAGACCTGTATCAGACCACCGGATCCGCTGTCGAAATGTGCATCAACACAGCGAAAGAAGACTCGGAATTCGACGAGGCGGTATGATATTCTTTCTTGAATGACTGAATTATGCTGAAAACACGAAGAGCGTGAAGGTCGGTCCCGGAAGACTCGTACCGGCGGTGGGAAGTTGGAACTAAGCATTGCTTTTCGCTCGTGCAACATTGTCTTGTGCACCTGTAGATTAAATTGGTCGTATTCGGTATAAATACTAGTAGGACCTATGGAAATAGTTTAAGCATCGTTTATATCAAGATGGAGTGGAGATGATATGCATCGAAGATATTATACATGATCCATGTCGGAATAAGACGGCGGAGGGATACCATTAATCTCTTCCCTCAGTCTTCGCACCTCTGCCGCAAGCTCTCCCAGCGTCGGCTGAGATTCTGTGTGTGGCGACGACAGGGATTCTGATTGCGGCGGTGACAAGGATTCCGGTTGCGGAAAGGCTGTGGAAAATCGACCAGTCGACCGGAACTCAGCGGTGTCTGATCTGGACACATTCCAAAAAGCAGTTAATACAATCACAAGATATGTATTTATCGTCCAAGTTAATGAATCTCTGTCAAGCGACCCCGTGTTCTCGCCACTAACGCGCGGATGCCGTCCCTATCATGCCGCTTCTCCTCTAGAGTCCCCGGTTTAAACGGGCAGAATTTTGCGATCGTGGAGAGTCCTTCATGAAATTCAGCGCTATCTGCATACAGTGGGAACACACGCGGTTTGAACTGAAGGCCCTCCAGAAGATACATGAAATGCATTTCCATGCGCCCGCCACTCCGCGTCAGCCGATCCCACTGCACAGGCAACTCGACGTTCAGGTGGGCATGTGGAACAATCGCGTCCTTGGAATCAACTTGGAATCGGACGCCGCCGGGCTTCGTGTAGTCCAATACCACGATATGATCTTTGCCCGGGCAGTCGCGCATGAATAGAACCTCACGTCTCGACACATCATGCACCAGAAGTTGGTAATCATGATCCATGAGCGCACGCATGAAAGCCCGTTCGCGTGTGGAGGCGATTTCCGGATACTCTGTTATTTTGCATTAGAGCGGCGACTGAAGATGGCGTTCGGATCGAGACTCACGACTTCGTGCACATCGTAATTCATCGCAGAGTACCTGGTGCCCATCTAGCCAGTCCGTTAATTGGCAGTCGGCAGAGCAGTAATTAGCGCTTTGACAGCCGGAACACCGTTTGAAGTTAGTTTTGGGTTTGATTTTACCGCACTGTATGAAGTCAGTCTGATGACACAGGCGGTAGCGGTGACAACCCACCAACATGTTGTCGCAGGCAAGAGAAGACAGTCTACCTGCAGCCTCCCAGCTATCCAAGACTGCAATACGCGTCTTCGCTAGGATCACCAACTTCTCCCATTCATCGAATACAGGCGACTCCCTGAATCGACGGTCGTCCGCAAGTTTCTGCACGTCGTTCAAAGCCTTCTTCATTTGGGTTAAAACCGTGTGAGATACGAGTGCGAGAGGGATGATGCCACCGGGGAGGTCGGCGAAAACACGACCGTTGCCTGGGCCCACGAAAAATGTTACGAAATCGGTGTAGCAGCTTCCTTGCTTCGCAAAGGAAATGAGACAATGGAGTAGGCCCGCTCGAAGAGCCTCTGCTAACCATGGGTAGCCAGGCGGAGTCGTTACACAGACGGCCAAGACCCCGAAAAAACTGTTCGACAGTGCTGAAAGTGAGCTCTTGGGGGGAAACGAGCCGCCGCACGAGAAGTGAGAGCGCGAAGTGCTGCTACGACAGGGGCGATGATGCCTCGACGCAACAAGACGGAGATCCACTCCTCTTTCCATTCAGATTCAGGGATCACCAAGAGTCCTACCGCATTTGCTAGAGCTGAGATGACGATAGTATCTGTCTGTGTGCTGGTGACAATAAGAGACATCTGTTTGATAATGGCGGACACCAGCCGATCGAAACTTCCGTCTGCTCCGTCAACCACTTCTTCGAAGTTTTCGGGGATTTCTATACCGCGCACCAAGGCAGGGAGCAAGCAAGAGGATCGGGCGAAAAGATCGGGACCTTCCGCGACATCATCATCGAGAAGTAAGGTGGTCCAAGCTCTAGAAAGAATAGAGCGCAGGCCCGGCTGGGCGGATGATACATAGCGGGTTTTCGTATGCGCCCGCAGCCTGGTAACCAGAAAACAGTGGCATAGGCGAGCCGCGGCCTGTTCTCTGGGATCATATCCTGGAATGTACTCCCAGTACGTGTGGAAGAATTGAATCCAGGGCCAGGCGCGCTGCCACAAGTCCCAGCAAGCATCGACACAATTTGGGAATACGGGCAGGTCCGTGAAGTAGCTTAGCGCCTGCAGGGCTGTACAGGCCGCATCGATACACGTCGGACGGGAAGCGTTCTCTAGGGCGTCTGGGGTCGGAATCGTGGAGGGATCGAGGTGGAGGTAGAGAACCGGAAGTGCGAAGATGGCCGCAGGCTGCGTGCGCAGGTCTGAGTCGGAATGTACAATGGCCATGGAAAGCTGCATGAAGTCTTCTAATGACCCACTTGCTGCTGCCAATGCTGTGGGCTGAAAGAACCGCTTGAGATCAAGCAATCTCGAAGAAAAAACCAAGACAATTACGCGGATGGATTTCGGCAATTTTGAGACATTTCGGAGGTGTAAGGAGTCGTGCATTGTCACGGTGCCCACAGTGCCTGCAGTGTTGTGTAGTTGATGTCCCGACGCGCCCGATGGCCGCGTGAGCGTATTCGGAGGGTTGACGATAAGAGGAAGCAAGCGCTCGGCGAATGCCGGGATTCACGCTTAACCGTCAAACTTACGTTACTTGCTCTCTTCTTCCTTCCACATCGCCCACAACATAACCTTGTCTTTCTTCAAGAAAGTCCTTGAGGCTGCTCGTCTTGCTGCTCACTCCACCCGTTTCGATCCTTGAGCCGACGTCACCCCTTGCTGGATGAGAAGTTGGAACAAAGGAGCAAGTCCGCCATTGATTGTACTGCGCTTTGACGCTGTCGGACTATAAAGCCATGCTGGATTTGCCGATACAAGCCAGCTTCCGCCTCACCCACGACCCATACGACTTAGGACCGGCTCCTAGCTTTTCTCTTTACTTCCATCTCAAGAGCATTCGCGACTCACGACACTTTCCTTGACTTTTCCTCTCAACTCCACTCGTATCTCTTCCTCAAGCAACCAGATCACGATGATGTTCTCTACCACCCTCACCTCCGCCGCTGTCCTCCTCTCGCTGGCGCTCCACGCCTCCGCACACGCCATGCCCCTCCCCGCGCTCGGCGTCACTGGCTCCCCCGTGCGCAACGACGCCCAGCGCCTGTCCACCGCCAAGCCTTGCGGCAACACCGATATTGCCTCGAATCTCGACAAGGCCACCGCCGTCCCTGTCGAGGCGGATGGGAGCACGGTGATGCTGAATGTCACGAATTTCAATCCGTGCGTCTCCCTCCTTCCTCCCTTCTCGTTCTTTTCTTTTCTTTTGTGTGAAATGAATGCTAATATGGCGTTCCATTGTCAGCGGCGCCGATGGCTCGCGTTCCGTCTCCGTCCTCGTCGACCCCACGGGCACTGGCAAGAACTTCGTCGCCGCCAAGGTCACTAAGAACGGCGACCCCGCGCCCAATGCGAACGGCAGCGACCAGGTGAAGCTCACGCTTCCTGCGGGGACGAATTGCACGGGCGGGAAGGCGGGGAATTTGTGTCTCCTCGTGAGTATTTGTTTCTTCTCCCCCCTCCTTTCTCTGCCTCCCTCGACGATGACGAGACACTGTGCTGACAACCCCTAGTCCGTAAAATCCACCGCAGGCTTCGGTGCCTGCACCGTCGTCTCGCAGCTCGTCTCCTCCTCCCCCGACTCCATCCCGTCCGCGTCCGCAAGCGCTCCGCCCGCCTCGACGAAGGTTCCGTGCAAGAGCAGCAAGAACAAACGGCGCGCGGTGGGCACCCGCGCGGCACGCGCCTTGCGTATCGAGTCGGAGACGGAGAGCCGGAATCTGCACGCGAACCCGATGATTGCGGGGACGCCGCTCTGATGACCGTGACTCTGACAACGTAGATGTATTTCTAGCCCTCTCTGTTGTATCGTTGTAAGTAGCCTGTAGTCTAATGTGAGACCCAATCCTCTCGTTTCTGTCCAGTCTTGTGCCAATTTCTTCACGAGTTTCTTGGAGTAGAAGTGGCGGTGCTACGTCTCTCTTCCTCTCCTTCATCTTGCCCTTACTTGGACTTCGACGCGTCTCTATTTCAGGCTTCGATCAGTGCCACATGGAATTGCCACAATGGCCGGAAGCGTGTCTCTTGACGCCTCCACTTCGCAATCTCGGTTCAATCACCAGGACCACCTTGACTCGCTCGCTCGCCGTCCTGCAGGGCTGAAGCTGATCTTAACCCGCTCACTAACCGCCATGCTCGTCCTCGAATTACCGCGCCTCCGGTCTTCATGTACTTGCTCTCTGGGCCACTCTTTGCTCTGTTGGTCTAAACTTCGCTGGCGGAACTGGTTTGTTTGTTCCGGCCTCGTTCTGGCGCTTCTTATCCACAATTGGCGTAAAGGGCTTCAGTCCCGTACCCTCGTTGTCTTCTGAAAGACGCAGCGCGACTCGGAGGATTTTCTAAGGGTGGCCTGAGCTGGAGCTGGAGGTCGATTGGGGCTGCATTATATGACATACAGGAATACTCGACGCCGGAGACATCTTCAACAAGTCTCGCCGCGTGAATCCCACCCTCGCTTCCTATTGGTTTCGGCTCCCCCTCCCCCTCCACGCTCTCAATCTCCCACCTCTCCCGCAAACTCCAAATCACCGCTGTTTCCTGCGTCATCTCGAGAACAGCGACTCGACGGGCCCAAAATCTGGGCGATTCTATTTCCAATTTGCAATCCAGGACGCCGAAACAATTATCTCTGCGATCCCTCTCCTCAAGCTCGCGGGCTGCTCGACGTACCTCGGAGCTCCGTGTTCCCGGCCTTGACCTCTGAGCGCGTCTCAAGCCACTGTGGTGCTTCCCTTATTCGAGGTCTCCTGTTCACGAGTAACCTCAAGCTCATGGTCCTGCCAAGAACTAGTTAACCACTGGACATCGAGCGTCATCACGAGCTTTCAAAGTGCCAAAAGGCCCAAACGCTTCCCCTTCTTCAATTCCTCTTAGGCGAAGGACGAAATAGGCAGCGGGAATAATAAGTTCAGTCTGCTCTTGCTGCCCCTACAGCTGGGTGCACAAGAACGAGTTGGCAACACCTAATACTCAAAATTAGCTGCACTCACTGTGTTGAGACCCCCCGTAGACTGACCTGGGTCTACCTCCGTCTACCTTCTGTCTACCCGGGTAGACATATGTCTACCCTGACATGTCGACATATGTTGGTCTACCTCGGTGTACCC